>VZTX01015517.1:0-97458 GCA_013400915.1 Pardalotus punctatus
TGGTTTGTTTTTTTTTTTTCATACATTGTGCATTGATTCTTTTTCTACAAAACTCAAATAATTTGTAGTGAGGCCCTGGCCCAGGGTGCCCAGAGCAGCTGGGGCTGCCCCTGGATCCCTGGCAGTGCCCAAGGCCAGGCTGGACAGGGCTTGGAGCACCCTGGGACAGTGGGAGGTGTCCCTGCCATGGCTGGGGGTGGCACTGGATGAAGTTTAAGGTCCCTCCAAACCCAAACCATTCTGGGATTCTATGACTCGTGTTTTAAGTGTTTTAAGTCAAGCAGTCTTTAAATATTGAATCAGAGCTCTTATTCTTAAAGACATAATTGCTTTCCCTTGCTTTTATGTATTTAGTCTGAAGCTGCTGATTCTTAAGAGAGTGCACAATAAAGCATGAAAAGATTTTATCTCTCCATAGAATAATTGGTTTAAATCACATCTAACACTTGCTATTTTAACTTATATTCAGTTAACTCACCCAATCATCAATCAAAGAGATTACATACTGGAAATGAGACCCTGAACATTGTGAAAATGCAGATGGCATCTTTTATAAGACATCTATATCTCTCTTTATTCCAATGGATCATCAATGGAAAGGGCCAATAAAAGGTGCCAGAGCTCCCAATTGGGACTGGGGGCTTGGGGAATTTCCCTGGATGACAGAGGGACACTCTGCACTTGAAAGAAATTTAAAGATGCAGGTTTCGGGGATTTTCCCCCCCTCCCCCATCTCTAGATATAAGTATCAAGTACAAAATGCAACGTGCTCATCCAAAAGTGAACCCAAACATTAAATTTTTAAATAAAAAAATTAGCAGACTTCCAACCACTTGTGCTCCTCTCCCCTTTGGCAACGGCTGGTAGAGACTGTCCAAGAAACACCACGCACATACCCAAATAGAAGCTCTCCACAGAGCCCATCTTCTCCACTCTCCCCTGTGCTTCCAAGAAGCTGCAGTTTGACTGACAAGCTGTTGAATTTCACAACATGTTCACAAAATGAAAAAAAGCGCAATCCTTGAGGAGGGATGGGATCCCACCTGCTTCAGTTCCTTTCTGAGCCCATTCCATGGCCAGCTCCTCACTGCTCCAATGTGTTTCACTCAATACACACTGGAAAGATGGGGGGAAATAGAATATGAATGTTTGCCTTTTTCTCCATTAAAAGTTCGAAATTAAAATAGCTTTAGGTATCCTGAGTGTTCAGAGAGCAATATCCAAAGGATGTGCCAATATCGTTTCAAAGACAAATTTAAGCTTCAGTGTTGGTGCAGGTAAATAACCACATGAAAACAAATGGAACATTTTAACTTTCAACTCTTCCTTCTTAGTATTTTTTTTTTCTCTCTCACTGGTAAATATTTTCCTAATCTTCCTTATATAAAACAAGGATTAGAGGAATATTAACAGTCCATTGAACAAACCATTACTAACAGGAGCTGCTACAAGGCAGGGAGAACTTGTTAAACTCGGCCACAGGACTGGGCTCCAACATCTCACTTTTTATGGATGTTTGATTTTTAATGTCCCTGCTTTGCCAGCTACGGAATCACCTCTTAATGTACTTCAGCCTGCTGGACCTGTTTGGGGCATTAATTCATTAAAACAAGCTGAAATTTTGTTTTCTCTGCATGTTGGCATCAATTAATAACCCGTGTGAGAGCACTGCTGTGCTGTCATGGGAGGGGTGTGTAAAGAGCAACACGAACTGCTGAGTGAAGGAAAAAATGCCTGAAAACAGATGATGTCAAATAAAAGATAACCACAAGATATCTGTACTTATCCATAGCATGAACAAAACCAAAAATCCCTAAACCCTGAATAGAAGGAGTTACCTGCACTGAAACTTTTTTTTTAGTCTGGCTTCAAGTCATGGAAAAAAGAAAGACTTGCGTGATGTTATTTTCTCTCACATCAGAGAGAGAGCAATGGTAAGAGTGCCAGGGAGAGGGAAAGGGAAAAAAAATGGATATTGGGAAAACTTCATTGCAAACTTGAATTAAAAGGTATTAAAATATATTTATTATATTTATATATTTATATAAATAAAGAATAATTATTTGACTTATATTAAAACTCTGTATTAAAATCATAAATATAATACTTAATTATATCATAAATATAATATTTACTATAGAGAGGCATAGAATCATCAAGGTTGGAAGAGGCCTTTAAGATCATCAAATCCAACCATCAATTCAGCACTACCATTGTAACCCCTAAACTACTAAACCATATATATAAAATATTTCATATACATTAAAAGTTATATATTGTACTATATAAAAACTAGTAACATTTACTGGATATACTATATTTTATATACTATGAGTATAATACATAATATATAATAAAAAACAATATGCTTATATATAACAATATGTCAACAAGACACTATTATTAAATGTAATATATATTTATATTATTGATACTTTATGCTATATTATATTTGTATTATATTACATTATATATAGTCTATTACACTATACTGCATTATACTGGATATTGGGACAAATTTCTTCACCAAAAAGGTAAAACATGAGAGAAGCAACAAGGAGAGTGGAGAGAGAACAGAACCCAGAGCCTTGACCCAAAGGGAAGGAATCAGGCCAGGGGAGAGGAGAACTGGTTAAAATAGAAAAGCCTGGACCAGTCCCCATGCAAACACCACAGAGTGGCACTCACCAGACCCATACACAGCCCCACAGAACACAACAGCAGAGTGCAGCTGAAAACACCCGAGTGGGCTGGCCAGCCCCACAGTCAAAGCCCAAAGCCGTGCCCCTCCCACCACCCCAAACCACCGAGCACCCTCCAGGCTCCCACCACAGTGCAAAGCTTTGCTCCCACTGCCCACCCTGATGGTGCCAAAGTCCAAGCTGCTGTGGGAACTCCTCTCCCTCTCAGCGTCTCCTTGAGCCTGCTGCCTGACTGCCATCCTCTCCCTCCTGCTGGGGGAAGGCAGGCTCCTGTTGTCCACCCTTGGATCGTGACAGCCCTCTCGGCTTGTCAGAATGCCAAAGGGACATGCCACAGGGGCACATCACCTTCCTCAATGACAGCTGTCCTTGATGACACCATTCCTCAAACACCTTCTTGCCCTGGCCACCTGAATCACCCAGGCTGATGTCACCCATCCAGTACAACGGGATCACTGCTGGCAGTTCTGTCAGTAGGAAACATGGGAAAACCCCCATACCGTGCACCCGGAGCGCATTCTCACCTGTCCCAGGCTCCCTCCTCACCCCAGTGCTCCAGCAACACCAGGGCTCAGCCAACCGTTGGCCAACTGTGCTGCGCACCCCGTGTCAGGCAGATCCAGATCTCATCCTCTGAGCATCCTCTAGCAGCACCTCACTGCTTGGGGTTTGTGCTGTTTGGCACCTTGACGGACCAGGAACACCAAATACAACCAGCTCTGCTGCATCGCTCCACCACAGGCCATCTGCTAGCCTCCTCTTCATCCTCCTCCTCCTCTTCATTGTCCTCTTCAAACTCCTCTTCATCCTCCTCCTCTTCCTATTCTTCATCCTCCTCCTCTTGTCCCTCCTTGGCACCTCACCATACTGCAAAAAGCAGGCACCTACCATAGAGGATGATGCTGGCATTGGTGTTGCCCAGCTTGTTTGTGGCGACACACGTGTAGTTGCCGTAGTCCTTCTCCGAGACGTTGAAGAAGGTCAGCGTGGACAGGCGGCCCTTGCTCTCGATCCTCACGCCCTCCAGCCCATTTGCTAACCTGGGGAGAAATGCGGAGAGTGGTGCTAGGAGAGATGGGTGGGGGCTCTGGGATGGACCCTTCCCCTCCCTGGGCATCCCTTTGCTTCTCACCAGCCAACACCACTCTACACCCATATGTTCCCCCACCGGAATTGCACATCCCACCCAGAAAAATTCTCCATTCCATTCTCCATCCCATAACCCAGCCTGACCCATGTGTCCCACAGCCACTATCCATGGGAGAAACAACTCTGGGATTCCCTCAGTCCTTAGCTGAGCACCCAACAAAATGTGTTGATCCCAGCCTTCCTCCACATGATGCCCTTGGGCACTGTCACCCCCCTCTACCTCCTCACCTTGTCCCCCAAGGCTGTGGCTGCCCCCCTGTCCCCCCTGCCTGTGCAGCCCCTCACCTGGTGTCCTCCTTGAACCACTGGAACTCTGCCACAGGGACGGCCGAGGCCTCGCACTGCAGGATGCCCTTCTGGCCCACCGAGGCGCCCGTGTTCTTGGCGTTGGAGATGTACGGCGGGTCTGCGGGGACACGGTGCTGTGTCATGCTGGGCCACGTGCACCCACCCCACCACGATTCCCCTGCCGCCCGCACTCACAGTTGACAGTGACTTTGACTTTCCGCACGTCCGGGACAGCCACGTCGTTGACGGCGCTGCACTCGTACTCCCCGGACTGCTCCCGTGTGATGCCTGTGATCTCCAGGTACTCGTCCTCACTCACAAAGCCCTGCCCTGGGGGATGTAACGAACATGTGGCACTGTCACCCATGGACACTGACACCAGGAACTCCCGTGTCCCCTGCCCCAACACCCCCTGCCTGGGGGGTCATCTGTCATCCCCTTCACCCAGGAAGCTTGCGACAGCTTTGACAAGCATCCAGGACACATCAAATGTCAGCACCTCTGACTGTGAGTCACCTTAATGCCAACCCAAGTGCCTCTACAGGGACATCTGTCCATCCCATACAGGCCAGGAAGATTCCTCCTCGGAGCCAGGTCCACCAAGCAAGGACTCACCTTTTCCAGAGAGGTGCCGCCACGTGACGGTGGGCTCCGGTCTCCCGAAGGCCAGGCACATGAGGGTCACGCTGCTGCCCTCGTTCACGGTGATGTCTGACGAGATGTTGACAATCTGGGGGGGCACTGCAAGACATAAAGGACACCAAAGACACCATCAACACACCAGCTTGTGAGGCCCTGCCGGGAGGCCCCAGCCATGAGACCTGTTCCATCATGTGACACTGGTGTCCACTCCATTGCCCTGGTCAGTCACGAACTCCATGTGTCCAAACCAGTATCTTGGACATGGATCCAGGGTGGGGAGGGGTCCATTTCCTCTGCCAGCCCCACTGCTCCACGGCCGAGACCCCGATAACCAGCTCTCAGTATGGCCTGCGACAAGGTTCATATTTTAGCATATTTATTAAAGCTGTTTAAATTACTGAGCGTCTGCTACTTCAATACCGGCCAGGGTGATTTATATTACTCTATCCCCAGATACTCCATCTAATAAATAACTTGGCAATCTCCGTACCCATAAATATCCCCAGCCATGGCAAAAAGCAATTAAAGCTCACTTGCCGATGCCGTTTCCCGGTGCTCTGGGCTGTTGGACACAACCCCCTACAGGGTCTGCACCCCAGGGAGTGAGTGAAGCCATGTAAAACCCCCCTCCCCAAATGGAACACCACACCTGCAATGCCAGAAAGGATGCCCTGTGTCCCCTCCCCAAGCACACAACCTGCCGAGAGCCCCAGCTCAAGTGGCATCAAATGCCCAACCCTTGCACCCAGAGCTCTCCGGCAGCTCTGGGATTCCAGGATAATCACCTGAAAACCACTGTGGCCAACACCAGCACTGCCTGCAAGGGGAAGAGGGGCTGCCTGGCTCTCCTTGCACCCCCAGGGAGGCTCTCCTCACACCCCCGGAGAGGTTCTCCTTTCTCCCAGCACGGGAGAGGCGGCACAGCGGGACGAGCCATGGCAAAGACGCGGTGCAGGCTCTGCAGCCCAACAGGTTCTGCAAAGCAGTAAATTTCCCAGCAACTTGACACATTAATATAGAAGTACAGTCTGTTATAGCAGAGGGAGATTGTCTGAGTCCTTCAGGGGAAAGCAGCAATCCAAAAATGAAAAGTGTGTGCCGGCAACTGCTGGAAAATGTAGTTAACGCTCGGAGCAGAGCCGGCCAACTCCGACAGTGCGGCCACGATGAGCTCTGGGAAGGCTGCAAACGGCCCCTGAGACAAGTTGACACTATTACTAGTGCCCTTGCACCTCTCCCCTCCAACAACAGCACCTCAAACTGGTACCAGGAACATCTGAAAACTACAAGAACATCCAGGACAAGGTTTTCCACAACTGGGCATTTTTCACCTGTTCATGAGCCTGCAAACCAGCCCTCCTCGTGAGCAGTTGTGGTCCAAGATGACAGCACCATCATTAGAGGATGCTGAGACCTTGGGATGCCACCCTTGCCTGTCTCTTCCTTGTGTGGTCTTGTCTGCAGGTGCTGTGGAGCTGGTCTAGAGGGATGGTGTGTGATGCAGATCATCAGCAAAATCACGGTCATCGTTCTATCCTCACCCTCCCAGCTGCCTCCAGTTCATATCCCAGATCCCTTTCCCATGCCCTGAGTCCCAAACCACAAGTAAAAACTGAGATGCAGAAACCGGTGCTCTGGGACCAGATGTGAGGCTGTCCCTCTCCTGGGCACAGAAATACTTTCATTCCTGTGGAAAAAATTACTACTACCCATAACCACTACGGTCCCAGTGCTCCCA
This sequence comes from Pardalotus punctatus, assembly GCA_013400915.1. NCBI lineage: Eukaryota > Metazoa > Chordata > Aves > Passeriformes > Pardalotidae > Pardalotus > Pardalotus punctatus. The sequence goes on from VZTX01015517.1 coordinate 6,520, forward strand.
TTCAGAAAACCCCAAGCCACACAAAACCACACATCAGCCTGAAAGCCCTTCCCTTAGCAAAGGATGCTGACACAGACATGCCAGCACGTCTCACAGTGGGGAACTGCATTTCCCAAACACCCAGAGGCCAGAGAAGCAAGGCCATGCTGTCACTGCCTGCCCTAATCCAATCAGGAATTCCCCAAGAGGTGACAGGGACATGCAGTGGAGGGACACTCATGGACAGCACGGGGACCCCACGGGGCTGCTCAATACCTGTGACTGCGATCGTTGCCTATGAGGTTACCAGGACTTGGAGAAGGACATTGAAGCACCTTGATTACATTTTTATAGATCCCACTGACCGGGCTGCCAAGGATGGCATCTCAAGGATGCACTGGCTTTGCAAGGGGAGGATTTAATCCTCTGGGAGGAGCAGATGGAAACTGGGGCCACATACGGATGCAGGCAGGGCAAGTTTGATGACAAACACGACTGTGTGGATAAAACCAACCTGTAGCCACACCCTGTAAATACCATGAGGCAGGGACAGCCAAGGCATGGCTGCCCTGGCAAGGACATCCCACCAGAGCTGCCTTGTCTTAAGGTGGTGACAGCTTGGGATCGTGCTGGGTGTGGAGCCCAAAGGCTCTCCCATGCCCCAGAGATCCCTCTTGGTCCCCTCCCAGGTCAGGCAGCCCTGCTAATGCCTTGTGGCCCTCCAGCATGACTGTGGATGCTGTTCCTAGTCCTTTACCTCCTGACAGCATCCTTTCCCTGAGTTACCTTTGGTTCTCTGCATTTCCCTCCCTCTGGCCTACACAGCTGCAGGGAGAAAAACAGGGCAGAGCAGCATCTCTATTTGCTTTTATCCATAGTCCCTCCTCACAAAAGTCTACAACTACAAGCAAATTGAATACAGAATAATTCCCAAGGAAGCAAGGAGCGGTGCGGTCTCACCGGAGCGACAAGCGGCATGCAGAGGATTTCGTCAACCCTGCGTAATATTAATCACAGGGAAGTTAATGCATAAGGTTTGGTAAGCCAAAAAATACATTTGCACTGTAATTTCTTGTTTGTTCGGAAAGCCGGCGAGAGAAATTGGATGTGAAAGCGATGCCACTAAATTCAATAACAATAAGCCTATGATTTATCTCCTTCCTTTACCACTCGAGACCCAAACTGCTGGATGCGCTGATCCACGCTCTCCGTGGGGCCCGGGTGCGTGCCAGTGTCTGCCACCACCCGTGGGGACCGTGAGGTGCCATCCCTCCTCACCCCTCCCAGATGGAGCGCTGTGGGGCTGGCCATGGATCACACCTTGGTGATGTTGCCATGCCCTGTGATACTCTGTGCAATACTTTGGGTACCTGTGGGACTTTCCCAAACACCTTCAGTCCCACCCTCTGCTCTGGGCACCAGTGATGGCTTTGCACTTCTTGTCCCATCTGGGGACAAAAGCAATGGGAAAGCTCGGATCTGGTGAGCCACTACCAACCACCCAAGCGTGAGGAGGGATGGTCACTGGCAGCAGGGACGCCTGTTCCCTGCTAATCCATGCGGGAAGAAACAGCACCTCGGGAACTGCTGCGTGATCAGTGACTCCACATGATGCTGACGCACATGACCGCGTGCAGGCTGACTCATCCCCCGGCCGCTCCGGAGCGCCGATCCCTACCAGAGGCGCTCGCCGCCGTGGCCCTGGATTATTTTTAGCTGCCAGATCATTACTGCTGCACGCCTTGGAGCTGAGAGCCTGCATGAGCACAGCGGCTGACACATGCAACTGATGTCCCTCCTCCACATCATTAGCTCCTCATCCATTAAAAGAGACTTCTTCCTACACTGCCGATAAGGGGGGATGACAGATAGATACCTATGGACTCTTCAAACTGCCAGCAACAGCCACTTGCCCACCTTTACCCAGGGGACAGGTCCCCATAGGGACAGTAGAGAGGGACATCTCATCTTTGGAGCTCAGACGCCTCCATGGACACTGTCACACCTACAGCACACTGTGCTCCTGCCCTGGCGCTTCATTTTCCATCCCCTCTCATGCATTTCCTATTTTGGGGAGATGCAGCGTTCATGCAGCTCTCCAGCTGCAGTGTCCAGCTGTGTCCTGTGACAGGAGACGCTGTCACCAGAAGGGAGAGGGACTGTCACCCTAGCAGGGGCCGGATGTCTGCAGGAGATGACAGTGCCTCCCTTCCCAGCACCCCAGCTGCCTATAGCCCCAGGCACCTCCAGCTCTGCATGAGCTCTCCCCGGCACAGGCAGGATGGGGCTGTCAGAGGTGTCACTGTGCAAGGTCTCATTAGCGTACAGAAAGTCAGCACAAAGGAGGAAAATATGCTGAAAGCTCACATTTCGCCTGCGCTTTCCACCTCTTTCGCTGATGAGAAGCACAGCGGGATGGCACCAGGGCCTCCTCCAGTCCCTGTGTGTCTGCTGAAGGCACAGCAATACCAGACCTTCCCTAGAACAGCTCCTGTTTGTGGCTGATGCCCTGAAATGGGGCAGCTGCAAGCCAGCCCCTGACTGGCAGATGGAAATGGATGTTTTTCACTCTCACCAACTCATCTTTGCTTTTGGGGTGCAGGAGACACCTGCAAGGACACACAGAATAACCCTTTGCAAATGCACCTCAATATTCCCACAGGGGAAGCGACTGGGACAAAGATTTGACATCGAGAGTTTTAACAACATGTTGCTCCTTGGCAGCGACGATGATCATCTCTGATCGAAGCATTCTGGTGACAGCCCAGTCTGAGACGCTCATCAGAGCTGATTATATTGAGATAAAGGATTAAGCACAAAAAGCCACAGTTTGGTCAACAAAATGATTTTTGTCAAATTTCCCTGCCAAGCGAGCGGCGTGTCAGGGCCTCACTTTTTCCACAGACACTCCATTTTGAGAATATCTTCCCTTTCCCTTCTCTGGGTCTTGAACACCATCTTTTAACAGCCTTTCCCCAGTAAAACACTCTTTGTGGGATCCTTTTATGGGAAGAAACATGGCAAATATGAAATACAGGCACTAAGCACCCTCTGCCAGGTGGAGTCGACTGACTGCTCACAGAGCATTCCTTTTTCTCCAAGTTTTCACGTTGAGACAGGGAAAGCAATAAAACCGAAACTCACAGTGTTATACCTACTGTGTAACCACCTGTCAGTAAATTTATGAACAATTAGGAAGTGAGAGTGCTTCCCAGGGAGCTATTTGTGCGTGTGCTAAAACGTTCTTTCTGTTCGGAAATATAATGGGGAAACAACTTCACCAGTTCTCCCTCCTCTTCCCCAGTTTTGCTTTTTGCAGTAATTAATCATCTGATGCTGCTGGTCCCTGTGGCACATCCCGATGGCTCCTTTTCACCAGTGTCAATCAGCTTTGAGAATGGGAGCCCGAGGACGCATTCTGGGTGCACCCCATCCTGTCCCTTCTCCATTCTCCCATCTGGATTTTGGGTTAGCACGTCATGGCAGCCACTTTAGAGACAGTGGCTGTTCCTGACCCTGATTTCTGCCTGCTGGTCTGATTCTTCCTCCTTCCAGACCTTCCCCCTCTCCATGCCCTCGCTCCTTCATTACTCTTTCATTTCTCCCCTTTGCTGCCTGCTGCCCTTTCGATGCTCCAGTGCTTTTCTGTCTGTGCATACTTCCTCCTCTCTCTCCTTTGTTCTAGGATCTCTGTGCTCTTTTTGTTTTTATTTATCTTTCTTATCCTTTCTTTTTGTTTTTATTCCCCCTCCAGTTTCTTCCTTCTTCAATCTTTGCTATTCCTTCCAGGTTTTCTCTGGGCTGCTCTAGCTTTGAATTCACCACCACATTGCTGCTGCGTCACCTTTATTTGGCCGTTTTCGCTCTCTTGCCCAACCTCTGCTTCTTCAGGCAGGAAGGAAGGTTGAGATAGGGGTCTGGTTCCTCCTTTCCATGCAGGAGGAAAAGATCTCAATAGGAAAAATAAAAGACTCAATCTGGTTTTGAAATACCCACTGAAAAGCTATGTCTGCACTGGTGCTGCAGAGAGCCAGTGGGTGAGACACGGGACCAGCTCCAGGAGAGCATCCTTAGGTGCTTTTGGAAAACACACCACAAAACCACAACCTGGAAATGAGGGCCATGGCCCTTCAAAACCTGTCCTGGTTCCCAGGGTGAGGAAAGCAACAAAAACCAAGATAGGAAATGGATTGTGCCAACCAAAAACAACATTAACAACGCCAACAGCAGGGAGAGGCTTCAGTGACAAGTTGACGGCGAGGTTTAAGGCAGTAGTACCAAGAAGGGTTCTCTAAATAAATCAGAAACAGAGGACATCTGAGAAATACCAAAGACCGCTATGAGGTAGGGATGAACAGTACCAATGATCACCACCAAAATCTCTACCAGGCTCACAGCCTCCACCAAAACACCGACCCTGAGCTCCACGTTTCAGATGGAAGCAGCCCAAGGCTCGAAGGCAGAGCTGTGTCCTGCCTACAGCCCTCACACCCCATGCTCCTCACACCAAAACCACCCTGCAGCACGATGCTGTTAAACTCCCCTGGCTCCTCCTTGCACACCTGCACCTCCCTGGAGCAGAGGTGGGCTTCACAGTGCTCAGAAGAGCTCACCAAGGTCCACCACACTCAAGTCAGCTCCACTCAAGTCTTTATGACAAGAGGAGGGTGAGGCAGCTCATCTTCTACTCATGTGAGATTAAATGCCTGTTCTCTCTGCATCCCAAACTCTCCCCAGAACCCACCAGAGTGTTGTAAGCACCACAAAAGAATCACTGAAAGCATCCATCCCTTCATCATGAGGCAGCTCCTGACAAAAAGAGGAAAAGGGAGACAAAAAAAAACCCTCTGGCTTCCTGCCATCTATGCTCTTATAAACCCTGTTAACGGCTGTTGCAATGAACCAAAGCAAAAGACATATTAATAGTGCTACTAAGAGACGCATTTACTGTTGACGGCGATTCCCTGGCAGATTTATCGCTGGGTTGCTGGGAGGGAAGGCTGGGCCCCGCAGCAGCACAATTAAAACCCAATTGAACATGGGCACAAAGAATCAATACTCTCTCCGGCCAACTTACAGTTTTGCAAAATACAAATAGAAATTAATTGACCTAAATATAGTTGCTAACTGGTCATTACTGCTTGTTTGTCATCCCACCGGCACAGTGAGGACAGGAAACAGAGGACAGACCTAAACCTCATTTTTGAGGCCAGAAACAGGGCTTTGCTCCCACCCCTGTAAAGTGTGTGCTCTGCTTGCAGTAACAGCCAGGACCAAATCCATCTTTGGAAAATCACTCCTTTCCTCTCAGTGCTAAGCAAAGGACTGTGTGTTTTTCACCCTCATAGAAAGCAATTTAGCCACCAAGGAACTGCAGCGGAGCTGAATTGACCTTAGAAGTGACCTGAAAGATCCATTTCAACCCCCTGAGGGGCAGGGACACCTTCCACTATCCCAGGTTGCTCCAAACCCTGTCCAACCTGACCTTGAACACTTCCAGGGATCCAGGGCAGCCACAGCTGCTCTGGGCACCCTGTGCCAGGGCCTCACCACTTTTACCAGGAGGAATTTCTTCTTTACATCAAACCTAAATTTCCCCTCTTTCAGTTTGAAGCCATTACTCCTTTTATCTACAGTTCCTGATGAAGAGTCCCTTTCCAACTTCCTTGTAGGCTCCTTCAGAAGGCTGCTATGGCTTCTCCCTACGGCCCTTCCTCAGGCTGAACTGGGAACAGAGCACAGGAGGATTTGCCTCTCTCATCACCACCATCAAAGGCACAGCAAGGTGGCACCTACAGATGGATTTTCTCAGCAGCCCAGCTTAGGCATACCACGTGGCTTGAGCTTAACACACTGAAAGAGAAGTACAGACACTGCTCAGCATGGACCACTTGACCTGTGCCTGCACCCCCAGGTCCTCTCACACTTCCCTCCAGCTGTGGAGAAGTGACACTGCTGAGAAGCACAGTCATTGCTGCAGTGGGAGCAATTCAACAGGACTTGCTCACACCAGGAGAAAAACCTTCCCCCAGCACAGTTAGGAATGCCTCACCACTGGACAGTCACCCTGGACACAATCTCTGTCTCACCTCCACCTGCCCAAGCCTGGCAAGGGCCTGCATCACCCTGAGAAAGGGGTGAGGGCGGTGGGTGCTGAGCATCGCTGCCAGTTCACCTGATTTCATTAGGTGCAAAGCACTCGGATACTTCACCCGTGTTGACTTGATGGATTAGCACGATTAGGGAGCAGACAGGATAAACAGATTAAACCTCACAGATGGACAGCTCGCACGCAACTCAAAAATGGGCAGAGGGAGAGCTCCGAAAAAGGGGGTGAAGGGATGCTTCCAGTGATCTCCGCTCCCTCTTCCTGAGGGGAGCACTCCCCTTCTCCACCACAGCCTGGTGCACACAGTCCGGGGTTTTCCAACACAACAACCAGGCACGAAAACCTCTTGGATAGGCGACCACAATCAACCCCTGCCTCCTGCCAATGAGAAGGATACATAAATACATACATAACTCTGTTGGGGGCTTCTCAGAGACGTGTCGAGGCTGAGAAAGTTTTCAGATTTACTCATTGCAAAATCAATACCCATCAGCTGTTTGAAATTAAAGGAAAGATTAGGTCCTGGTTTTATACATGCTTTATTGTATTCCGAGAGCTTTCTACTCAGCCAAATAAATCTTCTTTAAGAGGATTAGGAAACTTTCATTATCTTTATCTAACCTGAACTAACACTAACTCTGAAAAATTAATCTAGAGACTGGACAAAAGCTACTAGCTGGTGCAGAGCTGCAAGAATCCGGAGGCAGCATCCATCAGAGTGCTACCAGCCCCTCTGATCTGCCAGCACCTGGATCCCTCAGGTGCATCAGAACAGCCTCAGGATGCTGCTTTGCAACCCAACAGCGTCTGCTATGTTGATACACTCGCCTATGAAGCCTTGTGCCAAAAGCCCTTCATGGCCGCACAGTGACTTCAGCCTCCCTCCCAAAACCACGGAGCTCTGTGCTGTGGGGATCTGCTTCTCCTCCATGCCTGTGCACGTTGCTTTTGGCTCTCCTGAAGCTTCTTCAAACACCTGCCTGAGCACCTTAATAACGAATCCCTGACAGAGCAAGCCAAGCAACACGGTGCCAAGCAGCAGAGACAGGTCAAACTCACAACAGGGACAGGCAAAGGGGGATAAGGAAGAGCTCAGCAGCCCCATTGTCAGTTCTCAGGTATCCTCTGTCTCACGTGATGACCGCAAAACACAGCGAGGCTGAGACGACGCACGTTCATCTCCTCCCTGGCATGGTGGGCACTTGTCCACACCACCATTCTCACACCATGCAATCCCTGAAGCAGCTGATGCAACCCAGCAATGGCACGAGGAACGTTCAGACCTACCTTGCACGATGAGGTGGACGCGTGAAGTCTTGGGGTGATTGTCTGTCTGCACGGAGCAGGTGTAGGGGCCCTCATCGTACACGTCCACATTGTGGATCTTGATGCTGTACTGGGTCTTGGTGTTGGACAGGATGACCACGCGGTTGTCTATAGACCACTTGTCATTGCCGGCATACAGGATGGTGCTGCGGTTCAGCCACGCTACCCGCGTGACCCGGTCATCCACAGTACACCTGCAGGGGACACACAGAGGGTCACACACCTGGAGCACGACACACAGAGAGCATCCCAGCTCCCAAAAGGGGATGGGAGCAGGAAGGGAGTGCGGCTCCCCAGCACTGCCAGCATGGAGATGGTGCATGCCATGGCCGTGCTTCCCTATTTCCACATCCTCCCATCACATGATATTTCACATAAACAGTGTGCTCGCCAGAAATAAAACCTTCCTCTTTCTTTTTCACACAACTGGGGAACCACAGACAAAATTCCCACTGTGTTTGACCTCTGAAAGCCGGGCAGACCATCCCTATCCCCCCTCTCACCCATCTCCACAGCCTCCCTTGCTCTCACTGTGTGCTGAGAATTCCAGATGAAGCTGTAAAATGCGCTGACAGTTCGGCTTGTCGGCACGGCCCTCGAGCCATCCCCGGGGTGATAAACACCCCCGCTGCTGGGGACAGGGGCCACAGCACACGCATGGGGAGAGGGGAAGAAGAGAAACAGCCGGAGATGGCCAAGCCAGCACACGGGGAAGGGAAGGGAACATTTGGATAAGCAGCTGTAAATCCTACAAGTGCCTTGAAAACACAACGCGGTCGTTTCCATTATTTATTTCCTGCCTGGCTCCCACCCTCCCCGCTCTGAGACGTGCAGGAGCTCGGCAGCTCCGGTCCACGGCACTGAGTTACACTTGGCAAAGAAGGAGATGGGGGGAAGGGAATTAAAATGTTCCTGGAAAACATGGCTTTTTCATTCTGTTTGATAGCTTCTTCTCTATCTATTTTCTTGTGTCCTTCTCTGCTGCCTCCATGGTACCCGCAGCAAAAGCTCTGAGTGTTTGGCAAAGTTAAGAGCCCAGCATCTCTAGGGATCTTCACCTTTGCCACCTCAGTTTTCTCTTGGCATGGAAAAAAGAGGGAAAACCAAGATAGATATGAGCTAGTGCTGGTGGTGGCAGAGCTTCCACAGCTTTGTGCAGCTGAGATCGTAGGAAAAGGCACCTACAGTCAATCAAGAAACTCGTGCAAGTCCCTCTCCACATGCCTGTAAATTCAGAGAGGGGCTGGGAGGCTGTTCCTGTCCTCGTCCCCATCGCAGAACCTCACCTGCCCAGGCTCCAGGGGTGTTATATGCCTCCCTTGCTGAGATTGCAGAGCGTCACCTCGATCGAGATTATTAATCGGGCGGAGGGAAAGGCTGATACCTGGCATGTTTGAGGGTCCCCCCGGGTGCTCGGTTCAGAGGAATGAGCCATATATCCTCCCACAAACAAGTAATTTTCCCCTTGCAGGAGCTGTACGTCTCTGCCAGCCACATCACGTAGAGACGCTGGGAAAGACGGATGGCCCTCCACGCCTGCCGCGGCACTGCCGGCACACCAGGAGCCTGCCCGGTGTCAGACATTCCCTGGCGCCAGCTCGGCTCTGCCGGACCAAGGCAGCCTTGTGCCGGCAGACGACATCGTCCTTGTCGGGAAGCCGAGCCCTCTCTTCCTTCAAATTAACTGGGGGAGAGCTAAGCAGAGCCAAGTTAAGTTCGGCCCTGGGGGATTCCAGTCTAGTGGACTATTACTGCTGTCTCACTTCATTATAATGAATAATAAAGAGATACTTACACACGGCTTCTGTAAATTATTCATTGCGTGCACTGAAAAATCAGGGCAGCAATATGTAAAACAGACAACTTGCATGTCTGCGCTCATATAAATATCCAGACTACAGCCCTGCGAGGTACTCTTGGGTCCCCTCATTAGGGGTGAAGCACAAGGACTCAGGTTTGAAGTGACAGGGATGAGACGCTTGTGCAGGCACTGAGCACGTTCGACTCTTGCTGGCCAGCTTTGGCTGGCGCATACGGGATGTGCTTCCTGGGGGGATCTGGGGCCATTCCAGGATATCTGAGAACTGGGGTGGTTCATTCTGCGTTTGTGGCTCACATTTACATCTCAGGGCTATACAAACACAAGCAGCCAGGGATGTCCCAGGCAGAAACGCTCACGGGAGGGAGGGCAAGGACAGCATCACCCTCCCTTGTCTGTGGTGCTGGTGACTGGTACTGCCCTCAAACCCACTTGGAACAAGCAGGCAGCAGCAACTTGGAGACCCCTATAACAAATCCATGCCAAGAGCAAGGAGGCAAAGGCTCCTCCTTCCCATCCCTCCAGCTCAGTCTACAGTTGCTGCCACTCAATAGCTAATTTAGGACCAAGTCCCTTCAGCTTTGTGCAGCATCATTCTCCTTCTCCACCAGAGCCCAGACTGTCCCCTGCAGCTACAGACAAACCATCCTCCTTCAAAAACCAGCCCTCCTGCACCTCCTGAGAATGTGTCAGAACCACCACCAACAGAAAAGCCCCATCCATCAGCTGGCACAGAGCACATGGCACTCCTGGAGGCACTTTCTCAGCTGACTGCACTTTTCCACAGCCAGTTTTCCTGTGGCCTGGCAATTGGCACTACAAAGAGAATACTGATGGATACCCTGGCACAAGGAGCACCTCATCAGCTCCTTTACCTGTCTGGGAAAGCGATCTCCATTAGCTGCTAAGCTGACGGCACTCACTTGTCTGCTGAGCCGTCTTTGCTCCCCATTTCCAATTGACCAGGATTATGATAATGTCTCCAGTAAGCAAACAGGTAAAGAGTCTTCTGCAAAGTGTTTAGATAAAGCAGACAAGCTCTGACAAAGCTGGATAATAAAGCAGGCCAGGAGGTTTTCCCTTGAAGGGATCTAATTAAACCAAAGACAAACTCCCATTAACAGTCTCCTGAAGGCGCCATATCCGTCTCCAGAAACTGCCTCACGAGTCCAGAAGGGACAAAAGACAATAAAGCACCTGTCACGTGGGAGGGAAATAAACTTATCCTGGCTCTGCTGTTCACCTGGAGAAAGCTCCTCAGCAAGGCAGGGGGAATATCTCGGGAATGATATCATCAGTCCCCAGCACACGCTGCATCCCAGCTCCCCCACGCATCCCTTCTTTGTGCAACATGACCCTGTCCCACCAGCTCCTCCATCTCTGCATCCCACTTACACCCTCCTTGCCTTTGAGCAGAGACTTTCCACCATCTGCAACCCCTTCAGCTGCCTCCAACCACAGCTGCTCCCCTCCAGAGCGGCTGGGGAGCTTTGGATGCCAGGCTTTGCTGGAGCTGCAGCCCCAACAGAGCTCACAATGATACATGTGGCCTCTCGAAAGCTTCACCTCCTGAGACCCATATCGATCCCCTCACTCTGCGGGAGGACGAGAGCTGCCATAGGGATCCTGGCTCTCCACCAGAGACGAGGGCAATGAACCTGAACGCAGCAGCGTGAGAAGATGCATGAGGGTGGGAGCTGGGGGCACCGGCGCTGTGCTGCTTCCCCTCTAATTGCCCCCATTCCTCATTCTTAAATGCTAATTTTGAAGTTTGCCATGGAATTATTTCTCTTAGTGTCAACAATACAGATAACTCTGCTGATGCGCTCTTTGTGTTCGGTGGCACACGGTGACCGTCTCCCTCCTCCTGCACCTATTAGGAGGGACCCCACGTTGCTCCCACAGCACATTCCTTCCCAGCCCCATCAATGACACTGACAGTGCCTCTCCTACACATGGGATGAGCTGTAACACCCTCCACCTTCATCCCCTGCTGTCCCTGGCCACGTCACGGACCTTTCCTGCACTGCTGACTCGGCTGAACACGAGGGCGAAGCCTGAGGCTGCCCTCAACACCTCTCCCATGGTGAGGGAAATCCTGTGTCAAGGGTAAGAACAAGTTTTCTGGCAGTAATTTGGAGGAATAAATAGCATACAAGGAGTTGGAAGCATAAAAGAAGTCTTGAAAAACACTCACCATGGGTGAGGAATGGGATGTATGGGACCCCAAAATGTTGATGCACATCCTGAGAAATCCAGGGGACACGTTTGTAGTGGCAGAGCCAAGACCACCAGTCCCTGTCCCTGCCAAGAGGCTGGGGAGATGGATCAACCCAAATTTGTTGTCCAAACACGACTGGACACGTGATGAGATTTTTGGGGCTGTCCAGTGCAAAGGCAGGGCATGGACATAATGATCCTTGTGTGTCCCTTAAAACAGTGGGTATTTGATGATTCTGGAATTCAAACCCCTCCTGTTTCCTTGTTCAAACCAACAATGCTCTAATTTTAAACTCCTCTATGGCACTTCAACCCCAAACTGCTTCTCCCTCCTGTAGGTAACGTGTCTCGTCAGGATGACAAATGGAGATGCCAAAACCAGTTGCAAACTTGCCAGCTGACCCAGTTTTCAGTGGCTAAAATAGCTTACCCAGATCGGGAGCGAAGCCCCTTGACAGTGACCGGGTGATGCTTCACCCTGGGAAGCCTCCAACCAAAAATACCTGTCACAGAGGCAGATTGTTCTGCACCCTTGTCTTTGAGAAGAAATTGTTAATTACATTTGCCGGGGACTCCTAATGGGATTTCTCCTTCACTTCCAATATTCGCCCCGACTACACAGTTAAGGGGCGCCGGATGTTTTTTATTCTGGGCGGCTGGAGCAAAGGCAGAGGAGATTTATTTGTAATCATCGGAAATAAACACACTTCCTCAGAAGTAAACACAAAAGAACAGAACCTGGCTGCGCTCCCACTTCGTTCAAGATGCAAATGAGAAGCAGGCCATCAAAACACAGCAGCTCCTCTAATCCTCTCCCAACAATGTAACCTGCCACATTATCCTCGGGGACAATGGCATCTGTGCCGTGTGACGGCGGGTCTCACACGGCAGCTCCCGAGGGCAGGACTGCTCTGCCCAGGCTTCCGTCACTGACATCCATGTTATTTATTCTGGGGGTGGAGGACAGGAGGCACCTCGTCTTTAATCATGATCCTGTCCACCAGCACTCTGTCTCCTCTCCAAGGCACCCACAGTGTCCCTTATCCCCTCTCTCCCATCCATCCTGATGTCTGGATGTGGAGTTCACAGCTCCACACCATCTCCAGACCATCCCAGAGCCCCAAGGACAGAGGACACAGCTCCACGCCATCCCCACACCATCCCAGAGCCCTGAGGACAGAGGGCACAGCTCCTCGCCATCCCAGAGCCCCAAGGACAGAGGGCGCAGCTCCATGCCATCTCCACACCACCCCAGCACCCCAAGGAGAGAGGGCACAGCTCCTCGCCATCCCAGAGCCCCAAGGACAGAAGGCACAGTTCCATGTTATCCCCACGCCATCCCAGCACCCCGAGGACAGAGGGTACAGCTCCTCACCATCCCCACGCCATCCCAGAGCCCCAAGGACAGAGGGCACAGCTCCTCGCCATCCCCACGCTATCCCAGAGCCCCGAGGACAGAGGGCACAGCTCCACGCCATCCCAGCGCCCCAAGGACAGAGGGCACAGCTCCTCACCATCCCCATGCCATCCCAGAGCCCCAAGGACAGAGGGCACAGCTCCTCGCCATCCCCACACCATCCCAGAGCCCTGAGGACAGAGGGCACAGCTCCATGCCATCCCCACGCTATCCCAGAGCCCCAAGGACAGAGGGCGCAGCTCCATGCCATCTCCACACCACCCCAGCACCCCAAGGAGAGAGGGCACAGCTCCTCGCCATCCCAGAGCCCCAAGGACAGAGGGCACAGCTCCATGCCAACCCAGAGCCTCGAGGACAGAGGGCACAGCTCCACGCCATCCCCACACCATCCCAGCACCCTGAGGACAGAGGGCACTCAGGATGCACTGTATGGCATCACCCAGCACCACCACCTCCCATCCAGCCTTCACCAACCACTCAGCAAGTCCTGATCCATCACCACACCCATACCCCCGTGGAAAAACACAGAGCATGGGATGTCCAAGAGCTTGGCCAGCCTAAACAGTCCTCCTTTTCTTCATAACACTCCTCCCTCCCCACTGTACACCACTCAGCCGCTGCCTCCTGCAAAGCCACGCGCCACTGGTTCTCGCTCTCTGCAAGTTTAATTAATTGCCTGGCCCCACCGCTGCCGCTCCGATTCCCCGAGCGCTCCCAGTGCTGTTCAAACACACTCCAGACCACTGGAAAAGCTGTTCCCCACCAACAACCCCCTCCTCCAAAGCCCTCCAAGGCCTACAGGACCCTCCTGCCCTCCCCAGAGGTTTGGGGCTTGCCGGGGAGGGTTTGTCCCCATCGGCTCCCCTGAGGTAGCAGTTTGACCACCACCAAGAACCAGAATAGAAGCTGCTCCCTGTGAAAAATCAAAGCCCAAATTGATACATTAGAGACTGCTAAATATAAAATATCCATCTGCAAAGATAATAAGCCTGTGAGGGCAGAGGCTGTCGAGTTGCTCCATTTCAGATAGTTTAATGGTGTTTTGGTCCATGACTGCAGCTCCCAGACATTAGAATGATAACAAGATGATGAGGAGGGCGGGAGCTGTCTGCGCGAGGCATCAGAAGTCAAGACAATGCTCACTGTGCAGTCCCCGAGGGGTCCATGCCACACAAAACACTGGCTGCTCTGCACCCAGCATTCGCAGGGCTTTGGGTGGCCTCCGTGACAACCCAGGGCATGCAAAGGCTGAGCCTGGTGCCAGGTTGCTGCCAAGCTTGAGCTGACATTAATTCAAGAGGGTGGGTCTGAGCCCCCTGGAGTCAGGGGTGGACCTGGGTACCACTGCAGGTGGCACAGAGTGATGCTAAAGCTGATACAGGCAGAGCTGTGCTGCAGGCGGCTTAGAAAGCAATCGTAGTTGAAGAAGGAAGGGATGCCCAGCAAGGTGAGCTGCTGCACAATGCCCCCTCTGACGGATCACATCTTCTCCCCAAAGCCATTCATGGGATTTTCTGAATTAATGCTCCACATCGAGCAAATCCAGAAACAGTCAGCTCTGTTAAAGCAAGCCAGGCTTTCCCTTCAGTTCCTAAAGCCCTTCTTTCACTCCTCATTGCTTTTACTTCCAGCTTACAGGGCACACATCCCCCTGACAACATCATCGGCAAGGGGAAGGGGGGCCGGACGAGGTTGGGTGCTCAGGTACACTGGTCCCACCTCCCACCTGACTTTCCCTTGTTTCTGACACAACAATGCATCCATATCCAGGTCCACATGCCACGATGCTCCCCCCACATGGTAGGGAAGGTCAGAAGGCATCAGCCTAAGCTGCAACAGCCAACAGCAGTTATTAGCTCAAGAGAAATCTTCATAAGGAAATATGAGGTGGCAGGAAAATAAGTAAAGCAGGAGGCCTTTGGATAGAGCAAATCAATGGGAATGTTTATAGAGCAGGTGGCACATAAATGCTTCCATCTGAGTCAGTCGATGCTGGCGGCCACACCTCATCTCCCAAAGACAGAGATGAAAATGAAGGCACCGAGCGGGGGCAGCCAGGCCAGAAAAACCAAAGAAATTGGAAGAAGTGCAGTGAGGCATCTTTCCTTGCCCAAAATGGTACCTAAGTGACTGCACTCTCTCCCTGACACAGCCAGGCCCCGATTTCCAGCTTCCCCATGGCCACCGGGCCATCCTGTGGTTTGAAGAAGGCTGGGACATGTTCCCAGCTCCTCTCCAAAGAGATAATCACCATCCAGCAGCATTTACCATCAAGGCATCACTACCTGTCCCAGGAAACATGGGCTGAGAGCTGTTTTCTCACCAGGAAAGCCAGATTCTCCTCTTCCCACCCCAAGCCCCGCCCTACACCTCAGCAGGGAAAAACCCAACGAGAGACACCCGCTGACACCATCAGCACCCTTCAAGGGTGCTGATTAAGGACACGATGTGGAGATCCCCCTGCCCTCGGCACGCTGGCGTCGGCAGAGCTCTGCGCTCAATCAGCGCCCGCGCCCCGCCTCAATCAGCGCTAATCTCACACAATGCAGCACCTGCGCACGGCTGATTTCCAGTGTTCTTCAATCAAAAGCAGCAAAGAAACACCGAGTTCATCGCTAGCAGAGCTGAGCGGTCGAGAACCTCGAGTCCCCCACACCTGCACTGGGGTTGTGGGGCTGGGCTTTTTTCCCTTACTATTGATTTTTTTGCCAGGTCTTTTCATTCACCTCCCCAGGCAGGGAGAGAGAGGAATAACTTTGGCTGTCACAGCTGGACATGCAGTTAAGTGGTGGTAATTAGCGTGTGGCAGTACAAGGCTCTGACTGCTCTGATTCAGCCATCCTGATGGGACCTGTGACCGTCTCCATCTCAGCTGGATAAGGGGGAAGCTTCCAGCCCAGGAGGATGTGGCCGTGGCTCTGACAGCATTCCACAGTTGCAAAAGAAGATAAAGATGCTGGCAGGCTGATTAAAACCTGGACCAAGGCACATCTGCGAGGGAAGCAGCCAGAGAAAAAACCATCGGACACTTGCCCCTGCATTGCAAGGAGGGAAAATTGGTCTGAAGCCACCCCAGTGCAGGACAGGGTGGCAATGCAGAGACAGGATGGGGCTGTCACCCCAAAAGGGGTTCCTAGGGTAAACAACAGCATGCAGGACTCTCTGAAAGAAAATCCAGCCATGTCTCCATCACACATGGGCCTCACACTCTCGGTCAGTCTGTCTGGCCACACCACCCTCCCCAAGAGTCAGAGGGAAAGCAAACCTCTTCTCACATCCTGCCGTTGATTACCACCAAAAATATATTCGTCATGAGATGCCCACCGCTATCTCTGTGGCTCTTAAGGGTAATGGAGAGGTTTCAGTCTTTGGAGGATAAGTCTCAAGCTCTTGGCTGCTTGCCCGGGAGGATTATTTTACATCAGGTTGAGTTCTGTAGTAATTATCTTCAAAACAGCTGGACTGCTGGATAAACTCACTGTATCTTAATGCACAATACGGGAGCAAACGTGGGGAATTAAACTGCAATTCCAGACAGATCAACAAAAAAACCTCTCGCCGGTGTTTCAGAGGCCAAGGCTCAGGGCTCCTCACACGTTAGGGGTGGGGAGGCATTTTCTCATTTGAAATCAATTCCAACTTCCCCAGAGACACAGCGGAGGGGGAAAGAGATGCCGGATGAAGATGTTTCACCATCAAGCTTTCAGTGGAGAAAAAAAGCACTGTTTTCCTGACCCTCACAGCTGAAAAACAAAGCAATATTTGATTCTGGCTGGACAGCTTGGTGTTCCACACAACCCTGAGACTTCCACAAAAGCTCCAGTTTTCCAAGGTCTTTCCAAGGCTCCACACTGCACCATTCACTACAGTGCCAGTGGGCAGGGAAAGGCGAGGGGCAAATCAGCTCACTCCATCTGCACCCCTCACACCTGGAAGTCACTCCCCCCACCTCGGGTATCCCATCCCAGGAGGATGAAGGGGCTAACAGACAGAAAAACCAACTCCTAGACTGGTCCACCAGGGTGAATTAAAAGGACAAAAATCAGTACCTTTACGATGGTGCCACCACAAGATTTAGGTGCAAAATCCTTGCAGACAGAATTAATAACCTCTAAAAAGAGGGAAATTCTGCCACTGGAGAGTGAAGCTGTATTTCATGGCAAACACCGCAAAGCGCTCCTGCCAAACGCGAGATCTGTAAACGACCTGGGTGAACCATCAGCTCAGGAATATAATTGCCAATTTGCAGGAATTTCACCAGCAATTAGGCAAAATAAAATAACCCACCAGAGGAAATCCTTTGCTCGCTGCTCCCACGCCTCCCTGCCCCATCTGATTTCCGCCCACCGCTGCTCTGCCGGGATGAGGGTTGGATGCTTCAGGCACTAAGGAGCCAGGTGACAGCTCTGTGGAGATGAAGAAGTCATCTCCAGTGCCAGATAAAGAAGTCGTCATCAGCGTGAGATGACAACAGACGCTCCTGGGCACAAGCCAGATGAAAACCTCTCCTGCCAGTAGCCCCTCTCCAAGCATCCCCAACAACTGGGAGCCTGATGCCGGTAACCCCACGGGGCCAAACAAGTGCATGCAATTAGGGGGTTTATTTGTTTGAGTTGCACGTGAATATCCCAAATTACATTATCAGATCATAGTCCTGCTTCTGATTTATTCCTTCTTTGTTCTTCAAGTCTTCGTACATCTAAGCAATTAACCTCTCAAAGAGCTGGAGAACACATAATTATCCTCATTTGTCTAAACGTCACCAAGATGGCTGCCTTTCAATTAACCTTCTGGGAATGGAGGGAAGTTGGAGTGATACAGTGATCATTTCCAACTTCAGCCTAGGCTGCTGCTTTTTTTTTCCCCTTAAAGTAATTTAATTGAAATATTCAGATGATAAAATATAGCCAGATAACTGTTACTGCAGGTAACGGGATCAAGAGGGGGCTTGCAATCGAAAAAGAAGTCAAACGAGGTACAGTAATATTATATCAATACGTGGCACTTCCATCTAAAAATATCAAAGCACTTTGTGCTTATTAATGGAGGGAGCATTTCACACTCCCCTGTCAGGCTGACTTACATCACTTCAGTGTGTCACTGCTATTGATGGGGAAACTGAGGCAGGGGATGAGCTCTGGCACCTGGAGCTTACAGAGTCAATCCCAATGCAGCCAGGAGCTCCCCAAGAACATCTTCTCATGATCCCCTCTCCCAGAAGAAGCTGGCTCCAAGGTGAAGTCAGCACGGGAGGTACAGTGGTGGCTGAGCTGCTTTTGCTTTTATTTATTTTAATAATAATAATAACCCCCGTTCTGCTGAGCCGGCATCTGCCACGCCAGTGAGTGAGGGAGCCGTTCCCACCCATCGCCTCGCTAATAAATATGCATCGTTCCCGCCGGGAAGTGCCAGGTCAAGCTTTGCACCCGCACGAAGCACGACACCAGCGTCGTCTGGCACGGGCGAGCAATATTTATACACACCCCCGCTCATAAATACACAGGCAAAATAAACAAGCCAGCTCTGAAGTTCAGCGCATCTCCTCCCTGACAAGCGTGGCTCCTCAATTCCCCGCGGTGCCACAGCTCCGCTCCCAGCGTGAAATCGAGCTCTCCAAAAAGCAATTGGGGCTCCGGCACCGCTCCAAGCCCTGCTCGCTGCCCCCCGCCCCGGCAGCACTGAGGTGGCTGTGGCAGGGCTTGCACTCACCCTCCCTGTAGACTCAGCGGGTTGGGGGAGGCCGGACGGAACTCCCACTGAAGGGAAACTGAGGCGTGGCAACACACAGCATTCATTCCCTGCATCCTTCCCTCCCAGCCTCATGTGTGAATCAGTGCTTCAGCACCAGGCAGCCACTCTGCTGATCCGTGCAAGCGAGCGGTGAGGAAAGGACGTGGGAATACAAGAGGGTCCCCACTGGGGACACCACAAACCCGCGTCTCTCCCGGTGCATTCATCCGGAGATGTGAAGCGAGGGTAACACAATAGCCACCGAGTTTATTCTCAGCACAGGCTGGTGGCAACATAATTAAAATGCAGGTCGGAGTCAGGGAACCTTCCGATAAATCTTTGCATTTGGCTCTTGGGCTTGACAGGAAGCCTATACCTGGCTTGGGGAGTACAGACCGAGGGGGAGGCACGGATAAAGGCTCTACTTTATGGATGGCCATTTTAATGTTTCGTTTGAGTAATGGGCCTTGCAAATTAGCACCCCGGCGGCCTGAAATACATATTTTTCCAAGGACATGCAGGCTCCCAATCCGACAGGTGATGTGGGCAAACAGGCCCCGAGGGCAGCTGTGGTCTCGGCTCTTTGTGGCTGCAGTCATATTCTATCCCAGCTGGGATGATGAAGAAGAAAGCAGTGAGTTTGGAGGGGGAATCCGGAGGCTGGGGGAGGAAATGGAGCAGAAAACGACCCTGTGTGAGACCAGCGAGGGGCTGATGAGTGGTGGCAGTGGCAGGGAGTGCCTGGCAGCGTCTGGAGGGAACTGATGCTGCACCAGCAGAGCACGGCACATCCCAGCCTCTCTCCCTCGAGGGAAACCAGCGAGACACTGCAGGGCATGTCTGTGGCACACAGCACACTCCTTCCACAATCAAAACTATGGATCTCTGGCTCTCGATGCAGCTTGTCTGAGCATCTGGCTCTGGGCTGAATGTTTGGGAAAGCTGGAGGTGCTGCAATGATGCTGGGGAGAAGGGGAAATCAAACTGGCAGCTAGTGGACTGCCCGATGGGGCTCCAGCTTCTCCAGTGCAAACGTGGCAGGAAAGATGGAACATCTCTGCAATAACTGTGAGAGTCAGGAGAGCAATGGAGAAATATGTGTGGCTGAACACGAGGGGGAGCTCAGGCCAGAGCGTGTAGGGGAGCACGGAGCAGAAAGCAGAGCCTACAGCTCACCCTCTCTCCCCATCCCTCCTTTTCTGCCTCCTCTCGTTCCTCCCCATCTACCCTTCCCACCGACACTGTACATAATCTGCATGGCCATCACCTCCCTGCACCAGCGTGAGATGTGCTACAGCTCCGTGAAACTTCCAGAGAAAGAAGATGGTCGAACACCCAGAGGATCCATCTGAGCCACCCCAGAGAGACAGAACTCTGAACACAGTCTTCCTCCCTTGCATGGAGCTACACAAGTGGCTGGGCATGCACTCAAATCAGAGCTGAACATGTGCCTGCAAATCGTTCTGTACCTCAAATGAGGAGCTGGGTACCTGGAATTCTCCTCCTTGTTCTCCCACTGTCTCCTGCAAGAAGCACAGGGTGACAGCTCCCCGTCAACAAACATCCCTCTGCCTCTGGATTTCACTGCACGGACCATAAAGGAATAAAGGATGGGTGTACAGGATGAAAGCAAGCTCAGAGCCTGGAGCAGCAGTTTGCACTCTGCTGTGTGCTTGCAGGGTCATCAGCTCAGATCCAAGGAATCCAAATGGGATTTGGGAGCTGGCTGAGCTGGTGACCAAGACACGAACTTTGCCAAAGGCCCCTGCGTAGCATCACGGTGTGCCGCAGATCTGGAGATGGACTCCTTCGTGACCGACTCTGTGCCCACGGCACAACTTGCTGCTTCTGCCGGATGACTCCAGGGAAGTTGTACTTGGGGAGCGAGCAGTTCTGCCTGCCACTCCCGCTCACCCTGCCAAGTTTCAGTCATCCAGGATGTGATTCGGAGAGACAGCTCTGAACTCGCTGGGAGAGACAGGAGTTTCAGCACAGTGTATCCAGCACTCCTGAGGCACTCCGGAGCCGTGGCACGGAGCCTGCGTGCCAGCCATGCGTGCTTTTCCAACCAGGGAGATGCTCCGGGGCAATGGGAAAGGAGCGGCTTTTCAGAGGTACCACACATTCCAAGATGCTTTATGCATCAGCATCTCCCTCCAGGAGGTTTGGCTGCAGCTCACTGGGGTGAGTGCAACAACTTCCACCTTTCTCCGAAGGTGCAGGGCTGAACTCTCATGAATTCCAGCCCCCCAGAGCCATTGCATTTCATTTATAGCCACAGCAAGCAGCCAGAGCCACCCCATCAGTAAACCCATGGTCTTGTTGCCACTCTGTAAAGGACGCTGAGAGCTGTTCCAAGAAATCCCTGTGGCTTTTATACCCGGAATGCCTAAAAAGGGAAATGGTGATGCCAACTATTTCTGCCACCCACTTGTGAGCACCTACAGAGCAGAGAGACAGAGGACTGGGCCAAGGCACACGGAAATAATTTTCTGCTAGCAAAGCTGCAGACTCAAGGAGAAACATAAAACCCTCGATGAAGGGCTTGTCTAGTTTATTATAACATCGGCTTTAATTTATGCGCCTGCCTTTTATGATTGTTCTCTATCGCTGTTCCTGGGGCTTATTTATAGAGGGCCATTAGCACAGAGAGCAGGCCCTGATGAGGGAGCATTTGCAGCCTGCCGGGGGACCGGGATATAAACCGAGCCGAGGAGGAGGAGGCAGCGAGCTCTCGCATGGGGCTGCCGGAGTCCTCTCCCCGAAAGCTGAGAAGGATAATTTGATCTCAGAGAGTGATACTACTTCACTGCACGTGGCTGTCTCTGGGCAGGCTGCAGCCTCCTTCACATGCACTTTGCTGAATTCCCTAGTCCCCGGCAAAATCGGCAGTGAGTGGAGGGGAAGTAAAGAGCTTTGGATCCAACCGTCCACACCAAGCACAAAGACAGGGAAAAGCCTCTTGAGGGGGTGAAAGACATGCTGAAGGGAGGAGGGAGAATCATAGAATGGTTTGGGTTGGAAGGGACCTTAAAGATCATCTCATTCCAATCCCATGCTATGAGCAGGGATGCCTTCCACTATCCCGGGTTGCTCCAAGCCCCATCCAGCCTGGCCTTGGACACTTCCAGGGATTCAGGGGCAGCCACTGCTTCTCTAGGCACCCTGTGCCAAGGCCTCACCACCCTCACAGGGAGGCATTTCATCCCAATATCCCCTCTAACCCTCCCCTCTATCAGTTTAGAGCCATTCTCCCTCATTCTGTCACTACAATATTCTTATAAAAAGTCCTCTCCCACCAGGGGGAAGATAACCCCAACTGCACGGTGTCCAGGCAGTGCATCCCAGGATGCTGACATTGGCACTCATCCCTGCCCAGCCTTGTGCCCATCTCATCTCCTTCCACCTGAAAGTAAAACACCTCAAAGGCTGTGCAAACACCCCATGGTACACAGGCAAACTTCGTAAATTATTCCTATTTACAAACATCGTCCTCCAATCTCCAGCACAACCCAGACAGGCAATCCTACGGTGGTAATTAAAACCACAGCCACTGAAATGATGGGTTAATTAAAGGTCCAACCCCCACCCAAAACACACCGATGTGGAGGAAAAAATGCATTGGTTCAAACCCCAGCGAAGCGGGTAGGTGGGTCTGTTGGCAGAGAGAGACGATGTAAAATGAATTTGTATGATCAAAACCTTCCCGTACAGTTCGCAGGTAATTTGCGACGAGAACAAAAGCTTTAAATTCATCCACTAAATTATTCACTACAAATCGTCCTCTTGGCTCCCGCGCTTGTGTCCTTCAAGCTGTTCTAGGTGGTGATTACGTCCCCTCGGTGCACAGGGAGGCCTCGGGGAAGCGGCTGCAGGAAAGACGGAGCCGCCGATCCGACACTGGCAGTTTGATTTACAGAGAGAACTGGGGAGAGGAGACAGCAGCCCTCAGGAAAAAAGAAACTTCAAGCTCTAACCATCCCATCAAGGGGCTTTCTGCGCTCTTTTTGTGGCGGATTTTTTTGCTCTCTTTCGTTTTCCGCAACAAGCTCCCGCTGCAGGCACAATAGATGATGCTAAATTATTTTGGAATATGCTGAGAATGCCCTGCTTGGCCAAGCGAAACCTCATAAATCATTCCTCTTCTTCCACTCCCTTTCCCATTCCTGATCTCTCTTTCAGGCAGTATAATGCCAGCTTGCTGGGGAGCCCATTGCCCTGGCACCACGGGCACTGCTGAGGGCGACCAGAGCCATTCCTGCTGCCGACGGGATGAGACCACTCGACTGGGACAGACTGGGCCACTCAAGCTGCTCACAAGGTCGCTGCCTGCCAGCAACCAGTTCTGGAGCCCACTTGGGGGCAAGGCAGCCCCACAGCAGCCTGCTGTGGTGACAATTCCACGTACGACTGGGAAGGGACGGGAAAAGTGGTTGCATTCATGTGTCGGACGTTTAAACATCACCCCTGACGGAGCTGGTGATTAGGAATGAGCTCCTCTCTTCTCACCAGCACAGGTTCCCTCCAAAGCAGCAGAGATGCTGTTGAAAGACCTAGCAGGGCAGAGATATGGAGCAGAGGGAGGAGAGGAAAGCTGAGCAGAGGAAAGCCCTGCATGAAGGAAATGTGGAGCTCATTCAGCATTTGTGCTATAGCTGGAGTGGCTGCACGGCCCAGGGCTGTCAGCCTGACTCCTTGCACCACGGCTAAAATCACACTTTTCCCTAAAAAGCCCAGAGCAGAGATATCTCAGTCAAAGGCAGAGGCCCCTCCAGCTGAAACTGATGGGCGGAAAAGCACTTTGGACCAGGAACCACAGTGTGGCAAATGCACCATCATTTTCCAATACCTGAAGTGACATTTTCCGAGTCCCTCACACTCAGCTGTGACACTGACAATGTCATAATAGGGATATGAGTACTGTGCATCTCTGTGCTGGCCTGCTACCCATCACTCAGGAATGATGGAGAGGCGGCAGGCTCGGGAAGCTGCTGACAAGAAGGAGCAGCGAGCAGTTCCGTTTGCAGCCCTGGGCAAGGACTGCATTCTGTTCCCTCCCTGGCTCAGGAAAAGGGGGATTGCCATCTTCTACGGCTTGGCTGTGAGCTGGCCCGGAAGGACTCAGCCAGGTATTTTGGAGGGGCTGGCAGGATGAGGCAGAGCCCCCTGAGGTCACCCCAGGCAGGAGGGAGCCCTGCTATCCATCAGCGTTTGGAGGTGATGGATGCACCCGGAGCTGCAGGAGGAGGTTCAGGGTACCAGAGGCAGAGCTGGGGTCCCCCAGCCCTCAGCATCACCCCATCACTCCTTCCACCTTCTCACCCAAGGCACAGTGAGGTTTAGCTCGGGTTTTTTTTTAATCACTGCCCTTCTGCCTTCCTCAGGAACACCCTACAAACCCCAAATGCAGTAAGAGCCTCAGCAGCCACCCCTGCCTCTCCAGAGCCCGAGCTTTATGACTGTAGCCGTTCCTTGCTCACTGTGTTTTCACAGACCAGATGTGACGTTCATCCTGAACAGCCGAATTTCAGGCCCCTTGGTGATTCCAAAGATGAAGCTGCTATTTTAGATAAGACAGACCCAAAACAAAAACAAAACCTAAAGTGGAAGCAGAGGGAAAAAGCCCTCTGAGCATCACAACAGTGACAAAAATCCATAGAGGCATTTATCTTTGATGTTTAACCTGGAGGAAGGTGAAAAAGCCAAGTGGAGCTGCGAACACACAGGGACCAATGTGTCCCAGCAGTCCTGGGGAGCTGGATGGGAGCTGCTGGCGGGCAGGGAGATGCCAAGAGCTCTGCCAACATGGGAACAGGGTTGGGGATGAGCCAGTGGACATGGGGATGCACTCACTGGACTTATGAGTCCCCCCCTCTCCCATGCCAGCCCCTTTGCTGGAAAAATCAGCCAGCCACACACACGTGGCTTCCCTCCAGTGCTTTTCCCAGCATGTTTGGATCACCCAGCTGTAATTCCCACCTTTTCCATCAGGATTTCCACCGGAGTCAAAGTCCCTTCAAGCCAGACCACCCATACCAACGAGGCCCGAGGTACCCCATATTTCATCCCCAGTATCCCAGAAGGGCTAAGGAACATGCGGACACGCTCCATAAAGCCACCATTAGAGATCCCCTGATGGAGATGGATTATAATTTGCAAATGATTAAAACACAATTAACGGCGGTAGGGAGGTACTGGAGGCTCTGCAAAGGAGCCGTGCAAATGAGGAGTTATCAGGACCTTCAGTGTCCTAAGCACCTGTCAATTCCTGGTTGAAACAAGTGCATTAGCCTCGTCCAATATCCATCTAACCTTTCCACTCTCCCTTGCTCTGTTTCCCTGGCAACCAGTTAAAAGTGCTGGGAAAAGGCACAGCTGCTTTCAGAAAAAAGAAAAGGAAGAGAAAAAAAAGGCAGTGTGTTCTTTTAAAGCACGTGAGCTCGTCACTCTTTTCCCCCTCCCTCTGTCTCTCCTTTAGGTGTCTGTGTTTTCCCTGCCCAGCTTGGCTCCAACTCTGAGACATCGGCATGAGCTGCCATGCTCAGAGGGCAACGAGCAGGGTGGGGATGGCTCTGCCATCCTGCTCTCCCCAGGGATGGCCAGATGAACCGTGAGCTACTGCAGAAAACCACTGGGCACTGCAGAGAAACAGAGGGGAGCAAACCCAGAAGCTGGCTCGAGCATGGGAAGCTGCTGAGAGGGGAGATGCTGTCCTGAGCCAGCCCGGGGAGCTCAGTGTGCCCCTCTGGTGTGCTCCCTGCCAGGCACGTCACCGCAGAGCCACACACGACCTGCACAGCTCTCCGGAGCAGTACAAGCTGAACACTCTGTATTTCATGGTGCTCCCTGTCAGTCTCTGAGCAAAACAGCAGTTTAACAAAGATCAAGACTTGAGGCTGTCACTAAACCCTGATCCACTGCCTGCTAAACAGGGTTATTTTTCCTTTCTTGCCTTTTCTCCCTGCTCCTGCTTGCCTGGGCAGCATCTCCCAGCACAGCCACGCTGATGAGTGTGGCATTTGTCCTGACACCTTTGGGAACTCAGCTCCAAAGGGTAGAAGGAAAATAGCAATGAGAGCAGCCGTCACAAAAGCTGGAGTGGGGAGGATGGTGCTCAAAGCCTCTCACTGCCATATTCTCCTGTCTCCACAAGCAAATGCCAGAGAGGGGCTGGAAATGCATCCTCTTCTGCAGGGACAGCACAGCACCCAGAGCAGCATGCTCTGGGTGAGGAGAATGGAATAGGGAAAGGTTTTCCAGGTGCCTGAGGAGCTGTCACAAAGGAGGGAGCTGGGAATGCAGTTGGGGGGAAGAGGAGTGGAGGTGGGATGGGGTCACTCATCACCCCTGATGAACCTGCAGTTCTTCGTGCCACTGTTCCAGCAGGGAAGGTACAACATCAAAGCTGTGCCATCCTGGAAAGTGCTGGGAATCTTCCTAGAAGGGAAGGAGCCTCGTGGTGCTACATTCGCAGGACTGACCACAAATTTTCCTCCACACCAGAGAGACTTCAGGGGAATGAAGCCCCTGGGATGGACCCATAGGTAATCAAGCCTCATTACTCTGCTGCTCAGTGAACAGCTCCATCCACACATGGATTTGCCGCTCCATGTCCCGGCCTGGCTACTGGCACACCCAGGAATTGCTGATAGTCCTATATCCTTTATCCTGTCCCTCCCCAGCTTCTCCAGGAGCAGGGGCTGAGAACCACCCCCTCAGCAGCATCCCTCTTACATGGGGGACAAGGAGCAGAAAGGGGTGGCAGCAGCATGGGGAAGAGCTTGATTGTGTTAATTAATTGCCTGGTTTGAAGAGCCACAGCCACTTTGCACTCAGCATCTTAAACAGAGGGAGGGGGAAAAGAAACAACCCATTAAACAACACACATGGGGGGGGGAGAAAACAAAACAAAGGAAGAAATCATCCTAATCTAATGTTTTGCAAACACTGGGCACCCAAACAGCTGATCTTTGTCAGGAACCTTAGTTCCAAGAACCACTTAGAGGCTTTCATCAACACATTATAATATTAATCAAGACTCATAATGCAGAGTGATTTGCATGCCAACAAATATATTTACACTGTAAATTGTTTGTTGAGAAGCCTCAGAGAAATATGCAATTCGTTGCTATTGAACTTGGGTAGCAAGGAAAAAAAAAATAAAAGTACCAAATCCCTATAGAGTTAGTTCCTTCTGGTTTTGGCAACACGACTCATTAGCATGCACTTGCACTTCCACGTGGGTTTTTGCTCACAGCCATTTATAGCTGGATCTCAGCAGTCAGAGGTGGAAAAGCTCAGCAAGGTCCCCACAGTTAAATCCAGGTCACTGTCTCCTCCACGGAGGAGACACAGCCTCTGGTAAACTTGTCCAGCAAGAGCCAAGGAGTCAAAGCATAGCAACTGTCACCCATGGGTGACTCTGTCTGATCCTCAGAGCAACCCCAGGCTATTTGTGCAGTTCTGGTGTGAAAGCCAAAGTGTCCCCAGAGAAGTCCTGCTCCCATGGAGGAGAGGGTGGCCAAGCACACAGAGCTGAGCAGCTGGAGAGGCAACGGCAGAGCTCCCAGTGCCCACAGCCCCCAGCTCAAATCAGCCAAAAAGCCTGAGGATGGTTGCACTTGATCTTAGAGGTCTTTTCCAACCATGATGACTCCATGGTTCCATGATGTCCTGCCGCAGAGGGTCGCGGCAGTATGCGGGATGTGACTGCTCACTCCTGGAGCCTCCCGCATGTCCCTGCCCTCAGGGAACACTGCTCAGAGAGACAGCTCGGTTCAGACCCCAGGATTTGGGGGTTTGACCCACACTGACAGGCCCTTACAGACCCCAGGGCACTCTGTGGGGAGGCCAAGACACGCAGTTATCCTCATTATCTGCTCAGGTTCACAACACAGCCTGTACCTACAGCACACAGGGAGAGGACAAGATGAGAAGCAACACCACTGGGAAGTCTTTCCCAATCTAAGCGATTCTATGACTCCAAGAGCATCCAAATGGTTTGCACTCTGATCCAATGCTTCTCATCCCAAGGGATCTTCCCCTCCTTTCTCTCCCACTGCTTTTTGCCCTTGCACTCCTGCTCTTCCCACCACAGCATGCAGGTCCTGCCGGGTCTCCATGCCGGGTGTAAATGAATGCCTGCTGCGCTTCCCATCCAGCCTCTCCCCTCCCCGCCTGCCTGGGGCTCTGGGGCTGGAAAGGATGATTAGCAAAGGTGTTAGAGGAGAATTAAACGGAGTATTCTGTGGTGCTTCTCTAAGCTGCTGAAGAGCGGATTAGCAGGAGGCATTGATCTCCTGGTTCAGAGACCTTCTAAAGAGAGAGGCAGAAAAATAATGGGAGGGAGGAGGGGGGAAGCTAATTAACACTTCCAGGGTAGCAAGCCCTCCACGTGGAGCTGGTATTAATAAACTGGATAGGAGATGCCCTGGTCAGAGTGAGTGGTGTTTGTTCATCCTGTGGGTTTCCTTGTGTGGTGAGGGAGGTGGGAGACAGGACCAGCACTAAGGAAGGGGAGATCATTGAATCATAGAAAACACAGAAAACACAGAAATCACAGAATCCCAGAACAGTTTGGGTTGGAAATGACCTTAAAATTCATCTCATTCCAACCTCGCTGCTGTGGGCAGGGACACCTTTCACTAGACCGGGTTGCTCAGAGCTCAATCCAACCCAGCCTTGAACAGCACCAGGAATGGGGCATCCACAACTTCTCTGGGCACCCTGGTGATATAGAGCAGCAGAGAACCCTGTCTCAGGTCACTGCTGTCCCTGTGGAGTTGGGACAGGACCAAAGGCTGCTCTCACACAAGTACCTCTGGCCAGAGCTGCTACCTTTGCTCCAGCTTTTTATGGGAAGCAGGAAGCTGAAGATGCAGTCCTGCATCCTGGCTACTTATCCTGTCCCCCAGCTAGCAGTTATTTTGGGATGACACCACATTGCTGCTTCCAAATCCACCACGTAACCCCCCCGACAAGCAGGAAAATGATCTGAAAGCCCAGGAAGCATTCTGGTGGAGCAGTGAAAATCACAGGAATAAACTTCGCGGGTCTGTCAGGTGGTTTGATCTGTTTGCATTTAATACTCAGTTTCTCTACGTGTGCGCAGTGCAAGTCCCTAATCCCTGCTCAGTAATTACCGACATTAGAGGACCAGAGCTCAGTCCTACCCATCCGTGCTCGCTAATGCCTGCACAAGCACTTCCCTAACCCTCGCTGCGCCACGACATTAAGACAAGCAGATGCCTTCAAGCTCTCCGTTCACAATGATTGCCCTACAAAAACATCAGGGAAGGAGAAAGAGCTTGGTTGGGGGCGAAGGGGCATTTTATTTGATAAAACCATAAAGAGCAGTGCATCCTGGAGAGGAAGAATCTCCGAGACATAAATGTCAGGTTTATGAACAATTGAGCTGCTCCGTGCTTGCCCGAAATTGCTCTTTAAGGTCAGCGCTGTAAGTGTTCCCTTGGGAAATGGACTGCGGGTCAGGAGCTGAGAAGGGAACAGTGGCTGTCCCATCCCCAAAGTAGGGCAGAGACACAGCACTGGGGCCAAGGAGCCACGGCCCTGAGGTGTGGCTGCCCACATGATCCCAGACACCCACACACACTGCCTTTTTGGGAAAAGCCTCGGGAACAGGAACATTGCTGCCTCCAGCCCACTGCCTGCCAAGCCCTGTGCTGACACTCCAAGGAAGCATCGACTCTGCTCTCAGAAATGCAGATTTGTCTGTGCAGACACAGCACTTGGATCTGTGGAGATGCTGCACTTCGCCTTCGAATCAAAGGTGAAGTGCAGACCCTTCTCCCAACCCTGTGCTCCCAGTGCTCCCTCCTTGGAAATGAGTGTCATTTTGGCAGAATTTGGTAAAGGAAGGCTGTGAGTCCACAGGGGAACCAAGGCAGAGCCCCAGACTATTTGAAAAGACAACAAGCTGAGCACACTCCAGATGCATCTAAATCTCAAAGAAAGACCAACCAGATGTGGCTTATCCAGCTCAGCAGCTGGGCTGGCTGAGGGCCGAGGGGGCTGGAGGCAGAGGAGGGGTGAGCCATCAATAACACCAAGAGGCCACTTCACACTGATCCAAAGATGAGAAATGCTGGCAGGAGCAGTAAGGGCTCCAGCACACCCTCAGGTGCCAAAAGGGCTCACACACGACACCCAATTTCACAGCTGCACACGCAGGGTCTCCTGGCTTTCCCTAAACCACGCAGGGGGACAGGAGGACTGAGCCTGTGGCCACAGATCCTGGGATGCGTCTGCTCCTCCTGCCTGCCCTCCAGGGAGGACACCCCATGAGGGGACCCACAGGGCTCTGGAAAGCAGCTCAGGGCATAAATCAGAGCAAGCCGGAGCTGGGGAACTGCTCTCACAAAAGTTTCAGCGAACAGCCTTGAGAGGAAGCAGGAAGGGTGATCTAACACAAGGTGTTTTATATTCCTCCGGGTTGTTACGATGGGACCTTGATGGGCCATATGGTCTTGTCTTGACCCTTAAATCATCTTATGCCCTTCTAACAGCAGCCATCGCTGTTGCTGGCTTCCATTCCTTGTTATTCTTGGCACTGGGAGGCCGGGAACGCGAGGCAGCTCAAGCCCGTAATGAGATGCATCAGATGGAGACCATCTGGAAGGAGCATCCAACTTTAACCTTGAGGGCTACTTGGAAAAGGACCTTCAGCCAGCAAAAGTCGTCTTCCCACCGACAAACAGCCCTCTCTCGACTGCTCCTCACAACATTCCGGGGTCCTGGGAGCCATCACCCTCCAAAGAGCTCAGCACTGAGCCTCCTGCACTTGATGCCTACAAGATGGGCTGTCCATCTGCTCCCTGCCAAAGCACCGTGTCCTCACGTGGTGGGAGAGCAGCTGAGCAGGGCAGGAAAGCGGCTGCAGGCACTCGGGGGAAACAGGACAGCCAGGTGGGGCGCGGCCGGAATAAATCAATTATGCAATGTTTATCATCTGGAAAGGCAGGAGGTGACTCAGAGGAAGCTCCAGCTCCGATTGGGAAGCTGCAGGGGATGGCTCTGTCCGCTGGCGTTTTGGACTTTCCTCACCATTCCCCTCACCCCGTGCTCCCAATTTCCACTCAGTAATAGCCAATCCTTTGCATTTCCAGACTCACATCTACTTAAGGGCTCTCCGTGCCACTGACAGATAATGCTGACAAATCTTGCCCAGCCATCCGGAAGGAGATCAACTTTGCCATTAGCAAAAAACCCATTTTCTAAACAACTCCAAGGCTTCTGCCTTTGTTTCCATCCCAATTAGAAAAGAAACCCACAAAAATGGGGGCAAAAACCCTTCATAACACAAGTTTCTGTGACGACAACCTGCTCCAGGTGGATCAAAGCATTTCCCATCAATGTGGACTTGCTTCTGGGGTGAAAAAGCTGGAGGGATTTGCACCAGTAGCCTTAGGACCCCAATTTCATGGAGCAAAGTCCCAAAACACCTCTAAGCCTGCACTGAAAGCCAGGAAAATCTGTTACTTCAACCGTTTGTTGAAGAGCCTCGCTCAGTTGTGCCTTTGTTCTTCCCATTTTTTTAATTAAGATTGAAAGGCCGAGGCTGTAAAAAGAGGCATCGGGAAGCTGCACGCAAGGGAAGAGGGAAAGTTCATTTGAATGGAAATTGAGAAGCCAAATCCTCGGAAAGGCTTTCAAAAGCCACCTTAAACGACATTCTTTGTTGTCTGGCAGGTTAAACACCTCATTGGAACTGGGATAACTGTTTCGAAATGCCTCTGCACATCTCCCCAAAGGCTGTTCTCCATAGCTTGGCCACACATGGATGTTTTTTTTTAGGAAACAGCTTGTGCCGGGGCCAAACAGGAGCCGGATGCAAGAGGAGAGCAGGAGGGAGAGATGTACTGTGCTGCCTCTCCAAAATCCAGAGCTTCTCTGACAAAGAACCTCTAACCAGCCCAAGTATATCCCCACAGCCCAACCCAGACGCTGCTTGAAATTATTTGAAAAGGATCAGGCAAATCATTTCATATCAAACATCCCCCTGAGACACACTGAGGAAAAAGATTCATTAATAAAAATATCCAAACGAGCATCACTTATGCAGAGAGAGGCCGGGATGGAAATAGCAACCCCAAAGGGCTTTGGGAGGGCGAGCTTTCCTTCACACCGAGGGTGACCAGAGGGGACAGCTGAGCTGTGCCAGCTGCACAGGCAGCCCTGCTGATGGCAAACGTTATTGGCTCCACGTTGGAGGATTTATTCCCAGCCACAGACTTCTGCTGTCCAGCCAGGCTGGCTGGCATGAATCATCCACACACCCGGCCTTAATTTAGCATCCGTCCATCCGTCTCACTGAAGCAGATGCCAATGGATAGAGGCCCTGGGGCAGGATCAGGCTCACAGGATGCACATCTCTAGGAGAAACCCAGTGGAGAGGATCCTGAGAGGTAACACTCCACAGATGATTCTCACAACATCTACACACTTCAACTCCTCAGCCAGGGCTGGACAGCAAACAAGACCAGGGTGCTCTCAGATGACTTTGCTCCCACCCCTGGGGCTCACACAATTTTCATTTACTATTTTTCCCTATATAAATCTTTCAGATGCTGTGCCCAATGACCCCAGTGGGCTTCTTGGGGAAGGAAAAGCCTGTCCCTGTACAACCATCCATCTCACATCTGTCCACTAGAGATGATTTAAACCTTTCTGGACCTCAAAAGAGGCGCAGCACCAGCCACTATGGACAGGGTGAGGGAGAAGCAATTTTGGCAGGACAGGCTGACGCTGCTCGTTAAGAGAAGGGCAAATTGGCGGGGTGGGGGGATGAGCCAGGATGAAAGCCACAACTTCAGAGCAAACCCCCAACTCCTGATTCAGCATCTCTGCTGACAGAGCCACCTCTTGGTGTTCTTCAGGCCAAGAAGTTGTGAAGCCCCTCAGACCTGCTCTATGGCCTGACCAGAGCAACACAAAAGAGCTGGGATTCCACAACCTTTTCCATTTGTCTTTCCCCCCTCTCGCTGTCAGCATCCTCATCCCTTCAGCAGGATGAAGGTGCCTCCGCCGGGCGCGGGATGCAGTGCTGATAACAGGGAGCCACACAGGGAGCGTGCGAGCCACCCCGCTGTGTTATTAATACATGAACTTTGCCACCGCCCTCCCACGCTGCCTGCTGATTTTTATACCATATTGCATAATTAATCTGTCAACATTCTGTGACGAGGTATAAATATTAATAATACGATCACACAGTTGGCTGTTCCTTTTAAAATTCAAACTTGGCGAAGATAAATCGCGCACTTAATCTTAGCAAGCTTTGAAGAGTGTATTAAAAAGAGAGAAAAAAATAATAAGGGGGAAAAAAAAGGATACATTTGATTTTGCAACAGGATTGCCTGATTTTGCCTGGGTTTATCTTTCCCTTTCTCTCTGCCTCTTCCCTTCCTGCACATGTGAGGGTGATAGTAGCATTTTCTCAAATATTTGGGTGCAAGGACCAAAACACGGGGCTGGAGTGGGGAATGACACCAGCTCTGCCCAGGGGAGAGGGTTCTTTCCTAGGTTAGGTCTTCCTGCACACATTCAGCTGGGAAAAAAAGCCAGGAATGGCATTAAAAATCCCATCAAGCACTGTTTGAATGGTAAAAAGAATAGGGGGATGAATGCATCCCCACGGAGTTCTGAGCTGCTTTTAGCGTCACCCCAAAGAGTCAGATGTTAAGGCTGTGGTTCTCAGCTGAGCCAATGGGAACGGGAAGCTTAAAGCACCACCAACTTCACAAACGCCTTTAAAAACACAACTCAAGAGGCTCCAGTGCAGCTCAGCACTTCAGAAAGTGACTGTCCTCCTGACAGGAGTTGTCCAAGGAAGCATGCAGAGTTTCTGAGCTCTTTCCACACATCCAGTCCTCCCAACCCTTCCCTAGACAGGGGGTGATCGGGCTGAGGAAAGGCTGTGGCACCGTTTGCAGCTGAGATCTCTGAGCATCTCCCAGAGCCTCCGTGGCTCCCCAGACCTGTCTCAGATAAACTCCACTAAGCCTGTGCAGGAGCAACTCTCCTGTTTGTTCCAGGCTCCAAGACGTCAGTAACGCTCTCTGCCTTCCCTGCTCCACCCTCGCTATCCCAAGACTTCAACACCTTGTACTTTCACATATTGCTCATCTACAGTTGAGATGCTGCCTTTTCCTGTGCTTGCTCTGCCTCCCAAGATGAAAAAACGCTCTCTGCCCATGATGTAACACCTCATGAACCGTGGGAATTCCAGCCTTTTCCATACCCCAGCTCATGTGCTCTTTCTAACCCTGCTTTTGTTTCTAAAAGAGGAAGTCAGGGAGGGAAAAAAATCATCACACCACCCACCTCCCTAATACAAATAAAGCACAGTGATGGCAAACTCTTCCCTCAATACTCCAGTCACTTTGTTTTACAGAGTACTGAAATGAAAGGGATACTTTAGATTAAAAGATTTGTTTAATGGTCTGATTAATTCATTCCAAACAGACAGAGACTGTTCTGAGGATCTCTGTTAGCTCTTAACCTTTCCAGCTTGGGGTTTTTTTGTGTATAAGCGAGGATGTGTTTTAATTTAATATTCAGCGCCTGCTGCGCTCTCTCTGGGCTGGATCACATGCCTTTTCTTCTGCACATGGAGAAGGGACCAAATGCTTCTTAAAATAAACAGAGAGGAGCTGGTAAACAAGGAGGGCAAAAGCAGGAGGGCTCACCTGGCGGCCCACACGCGCCACGGGCAATTACCCCATTCACCCTGGTTCAGTTCACAAAATTAATTAGCACTGAACGCTGCTGGTCCATATTATTTATGAGCTAACGAGCAGGAGAAGTTGCAAATCCAAAGGCAAGCGCGCCAGGTGGCCAGGGGCAAGTTTCCAGCCCTCTGGAAGGGAGAGAATCCCAACCCATGATCCCAACAAGAAGCTTTGCAAAGCCAGGACTGGAGCTGGGACTTCGAGTGTGGAGGTTTCAGGGAGGAGAGCTTGCCTGCAAGGCATGAGGGGAAACTGATGCTGTTTTTTGGTTTTTGGAGACCTGGATCAAAGAGCAAGGGGGCTGGGCAGTGCCCTGTGCCCCACCTTCATAGGCTCTGTGGAGCATCTACACCTGCACCCTGCAGGACACGTGGTCCTGGGGCCACCGCGGTGCTCGTGTGCCCTTGGTGCACACAGGGCAGCACGGCCATGACCATCCTGCGCACAGACACGTGGGTCTTGTGCCTTCTTATGCCTTCTTCTCCTCCAAGGAGACATGAAGAATGGCCATCAGCAGGCATGGGCACACACCGTGACAAGACAGATGGGTTGTGGGGTTGGCACATGGGTTAGAGGTGACAGAGCTTCAGCTCCTGGTTGGCAAAGGTCATCTCTCTAATGGTTGTCATGTCATGCTGGAATTCAGGAGGCATATCACATCGTACCTGCTTCCTGCAGGATTTAAGCCATTTCCATTTCCCTCTCTCCTGTCTAGCTGTGAAGACAGATTCCTCCTCCAGTTGAAACACAGGGCCATTTTGCCAGGGGGAGAAGGGACTGGTGACAAACAGGTGCGGGAAGCGCTCCCACCAAACCCCAGATCAAACACCGCACTTTGTCCTCACGGCCACCACCTCTCTCGTCCCCGGCTGGGTACACAGAGTGTGGCATCAACCCTGAGGAAAGTCAAACTCAGCAAAGAGAGGGGGAGACCATCCCCAGGCGCTGCTCAGGCAGCAGGTGGGAGAAGTGGAAGCGGCATTCATTTCCGCCTGACGTGCTATCACTTACGCGGGATCACAGCTCTGCTCTTGCCTTCACTCGGCCCCCTCCTCTGCGGCTGCGGGGAAATAACACCGCTCGCTTCAAGTGAGGCAGAAAGTTCAGCCCTGGCATCTGCTGAGAGTACTCCAGTCTAGTGCTCATCTCTCACGCGAGCCTCCAACCACAGGCGCTCCCTGATCGCCCCCCCCTCCCAGCGGGACCGGAGCGGGGTAGGAGAGGTTCCATTAATGCAAAGCGATGATTTCAGCTTGCACGGACAACCTCCAAGCCAGCAGATCATGAGTGCAACTCCTTTCAGCCCAGGCTCAGAGCTCCCATGAACACAATGTTATTTCCACGTTCAGCCTCATAATTAATTTCATCTGACTGATCTCCGTTTGCCTGTTTTACTGACAACACGTTATCCCTCCACAATACCAATTCCAACATCCACAAATGAAACGAAACCCAAAAAAATCAGCTGCCCAGCCAGAACATCATTTTACTTTATTCGCCTGTTTATTATTTTTCACCCCATATGCTCACAATTATTCTTGTTTCCATTTTGCTGCTTAACAAGCAGGGGGGAGGGGGAACTACATTCTCAAGTTTTTCCCTCTATCCGCCTTTTCCCCTTTTTTTAGCACAGAACAGATGTTTCCCACGTCAGTGTCTCTCTTGACAAAGGCAGTCTTTTTCTGGTGGGTAAAAGCTACTCCAAAGGAAATTTTCCTCCAAGCTCTACTCCCAAATTTCTCCAGGTTTCCCAGGGATCTTCCTGTGGCTCCAGTCACAGCACAAGACTGAGCACATCCTCTGGGTTATCCCAGCACACCGGTCTGCCTGCAGCAGCCACCCAGCCTTGCTCATGACCTTCAGGGCAGTTTATACAAAAATAGCACAGTAATGGTTACTGCCATTAATGGGAATAAATAACTTCCATTAGCATCAACTGCAGCTGTCCCATGAGGTAAAAGGAGTTCAGAATTAAAGGTATTTCATTAAAGACATTTCAAAAATGTAGGTTTGATAGACAGAAAAAATCCTTTACAGTGAGGGTGATGAGACCCTAGCAGAGGGTGCCCAGAGAAGCTGTGGCTGCCCCTGGATCCCTGGAAGTGTCCGAGGCCAGGCTGGACAGAGCTTGGATCACCCTGGGATAATGGAAGGTGTCCCTGCCCATGGCAGGGGCTGGAATGAGATGAGCTTTAAGGCTCCTTCCAACCCAATTCTGATTCTATAACATGGTGTTAGAACTACAGGAGGATCTCATTCACCTAAAACCCAATCCATAAAACCACATCTGGATGGCAGTGAAGGCACACACCAGCACCAATGGCCCTGACACGGGACAAGGAGAAAGGAAGTCCCCTTAGATGCCTTCAAAGAGGCACTGCAGTCAAAACAGTTCAATCTCAGGGCTCAGTGCCAGGACCTCTGGCTATTTTTCGGCTCCTTGCTATCTACTGTTCGTGTTTCCTCACTCTGCCTCAATTGACTTGTATGAAAAATGGGGATGATAATGGCCAGCTAACAGTGGCAATCTTTGAAATACTGGCTCTGCTAAAACAGATGAGCTGTCTCAGCTTACAGAAGCGACCCTGTGAGCATCACCAGAGATGGAGTTCTCTTTTCCTAGCGTGAACAATAAATCACCAGCTCATCTCTGCTCTTGGATAGTCGGGGAATCGGGGTAGCAGTCAACAAGGTCTGCTTTGGCAAATCCCCCCCAAGCATCAACTACTGAATATTGCAGCACAGGGAAAAGGAGGAGAGGACAGGGTTCTGCCTCTTCCTCTAGCTTCCCTATGAGAAGAGGACCATGAGCTTGAAGAGAAAAGCAAACAAACCTCTTGCTGCAGAAAAAGACCAAATGAACACAAACCATGTACGCAAGGGGCCTTCACAATTACAGCGTGCTCTTGCTTGGGCCAGTGGCACAAACCGGTTTCACAACTGTGGAAACATGGCCAGGACTGAGGGGAGTCCATAAGATGGCAAGGGACTTTCACAAGAGTATGGAGTGACAGGGCAAGGGGGAATGGCTTCACACTGACAGAGAGTTGGTTTAGGTTAGATATCAGGAATGAATTCTTCCCTGTGAGGATGGTGAGGCCCCAGCACAGGGTGCCCAGAGAAATTATGGATGCACCATCCCTGGAAGTGTTCAAGGCCAGGTTGGACACGGGTTGCAACAACCTGGTCTAGAGGAAGATGTCCCTGCCCTTGGTGGGGGCTGGAACTTGATCTTTAATATCCCTTCCAATCCAGGCCATTCTATGATTCTTGACTCTGTGTTTGACAGAGTCCCAGACACGAAACTCCAAGAGAATTTTCATGCATGGAACAAACCCCATGCCCACACTCCCCAGCCCAAATCCCAGTGCTCTGGAGCTGCGTTTCCTCCAGAGCCACCGTGATCGCTGCTGGCACCAGCCCCTTCCACAGGACGAGATAATGTGCATTATTTGCTAAAATAAGTTTGACATTAATTAGCAGGAATCTCGCTGGCAAAGGCTCACACTGCGCAGCAGATGTGATGCGGGCTCACAGCTCCTTCTCTCCCTGCTGGGTGGATGGGAGGAAGAGCTGGAGTCACGGAGTTGGTGCAACGCGGCCAAGAAGACTGCGTCAAGAGGGACTGTCACCGCTGGTGCCAAGCCAAGACGCCCTCCCAGCAGCAGCCTGGATGCTTTTTGAAGAGGAAGGCTGGGAAAGAGACAGATGTCACCCCTGATAGGGCAAAGGCAGGGGACGGCTGGCACGGGGGCTCTGCTCCCCCAGAAAATGCTGACATGGGACACGGTCATTTGACTTCCTCTGCAAAGTGGGCAGTGAGTGATCGAAACATTCGTCTGAAAGCACTTGTTCCCTCCAGAACATCAGCTTCAGATTCAAGCCAGGCAGCTCAATTCCTCATCCTCTGTGCTCAATAAACCCTGGTCCATAAAATTTATTGCCTGCTTCTAGATGACAACTACAGGAAAAAAACCCATGCTGGAGTCATGTCTTGTGTAGACAGCCTTTACAGATGGCATCGCCACGGCTGATTTACGTGAGACAAGATGCAGGCCAGACCTGAGTCCTGGGAAAAATCCCGTACCTGGTCAGTAACAAACCCCTTCTCCATGGCCCCATCATCTGTGAGCAGTGCCCTACTCCACTGGTCAGCCACGGCATCCTGGAGAAAGCTCCAGCACATCCAGGGACTTGGGAGAACCAGAGCTCGCTCACAGCGTGTGCATCGCTAGGGAACCCAGATCCTCCCACCCCTATGTGGGAATTGTACAGAACAGGCAGGACACAAGGCACATGGAGGACAGCCATGGAAGGAAAACTCTCTCTGAGCCCAGGAACATTGCAGAAGAATCTGCTGCTCCTGCTCCTACACTGACTGTGACAAGGAGCTTGGTCCTCCTGCATTACACACTTCAAAAGCCCAGAGTGGCTGGTCAGCCCCAGGGAAACGTGCGCTCCCTCCACCACTCAGGAAGGGCAGGCACGAGACGCTGGTGATGGTACAACAGAATAAAACCAAACACTAACTGACCCTGAGAAAAGGGCAAGGACTCAAGTTAACCAGGGTATCTGCAGTGCAGGACAAGGATTAGACAGGTCTGGAGTGCCTGGAGGAGCAGGGAGCAAAACCACAAGGGATGGGGAAGGTCAGTACTGAAGGATGCAGGACTCCTATCCTGGGAGACACAGTCCTTTCCCTCTCATGCCCACCAGACTCACTGCAGCCACGGAAGCAAGGGTTGTGTGAGCAGAGCAATGTCTCTGCCACGCTCTGTGCTCCCGTGAAAGCTTCATTAACAACGGGAGAAACACGGCAACAGCAAAGTTCAGAGCAGGTGAGGACCCAAATCACACAGCATCCGTGTGTGAACACAAAGCAGTCTCCGTGAGGCTGGGTGGAAGTCAGGGTGGGAGTGACCTCCTGAATCCTCCTCCATGGCACAGGGGCTCAGGGGCTGGGAGAGTGGGGACGCAGCAGGAGGAGGGGGAAAAAAAAGGAAAAAAATGCCATGGTGAATGGAGTGGAAAGATTTCTGAAGGAGCCACGTTTGTCACATTAAAGTGAGTGAAAGGCAGCACAGGCACTTCCCTGCCTGTCAAGTGTGTTTGCCTCTGGTCCTGGGAATTTTCATTATTCATTATTTGCCTGGCATGGATAGCAACAGGAGCATGAGGCTCTGTCTAATCCCCACCTGATAAAGCATTTCTGATAAGCATGATGGCACCGATGCCACTGACCAAATTCACATTTCCAGCAGATAAAGTGCCATTTTCTGTTGGCAGGTGCCGAAAATTCAGATTGGGGAGATAAAGGAAGGTGTGGGTGATGGGTCCCAAGGGTGCAAAGGATGAGCAGTGACATGGGCCTGGTGACAGAGGTGACATCCACACTGCTGTCTTGCCATCTGTGGCAAGGATGATGCAAGTATTTAATATTATAGACGACCCAAGTGAGGACAAATCAGCACAGGAAGAGTTTTGGGTTGGTTTGTCTCATCCAGCCCGAGGTATGATAGAGAGTTTGAAAAAGCAGAGACCAAAAGAAACCCCCTGGAGACACAATTCAGAGCTCCAGAAGTGCATCGTGCTTGGAGAGACAGCTAATTCGGCACTGCCTGGGGTCTATGTCCACCAGCAATTATCGTGGCTCGGATCAACCTCATTGACTCCAATCCTACCACAGTACAAAGCTACAGCAATGGGCCATTAATATTTATCAGGCTTCATACGAGGAAAAATGGCTTGTATGATATGTTCTGTGTAATTTATGTCATGTATTTTAACAGTGGGTCATGGCAGTAGCCAGATAACAATAACCTTGTCAACCGGCAGGATTTATAGCCTGGTTAAAATACATATAAAGGTACCCGTATTATTGCAACCCTAAGTATTTCAAGTGTGAACACTCTAAAGAACAGGGATATTTGGAGAGGGGATATTGCCACAGGGCAAAAACTGTGGCTATTTGAGAGGAAGAAAGAATTTAGGTCAAATACCTATATGAAAAAAGTTCTTGATGCCGCGATCTACAGGGCTGTGCAACCATGTCCCAGGAGGAAGGAGGAGATGCTCTGTTGTTTTCAACATTTTAAACAAGACTGGATGGAGAACTAAATATTACATATGGTGGAGAGGAGCTCACACGCTAGAACAGGGAGAGACTAAAATAAACCCACTGTGAAAAGTGGCAATGGGAAGATGGCACAGCCTTTCCATCCTATTCCACAAAGCAGCTCCCCGCACATATCCAGAGCTGGAGCTGCTGATTTTGGGTGACACAGACAAGTTTGTAACGCTTTCTGCTCCTGGCAGCCACACAGAGTCAGCCAGGAAGGAGGGAGCAGAGCCTCCCCCAACTGCCATGTGATGAACGGTGCTAGTGACATCCAAGAACTGGTTCTGCAACCCCATAAGACAAGGACAGGCTGCATGGATATGAACAAGGACAGTATTTCACCTGGAAAAGCCCAGCTTGACTCTTAGACCCCAGCCTGGGCTGGTAGAAAATCTTTTACTCCTCATTAGGGGTCAAAAAGCAAACCTTCTAAGGCTCTGAGAAGATGGCATGTGGACACTGGACTCACAGTCCCTGGCAGAGGGGGAACCCGCCCAGAGAGCCCCTGCTCTGGTCTGCTGCTGTCAGTCATCACACCACAGCATGTCAGAGCACCAGCTCTCAGCCTGCATCCAAGAGATGCACATGGATTTACCCACACCAAGCCTATCCCCGAACGACCTTCCAGAATCCAGGATCAAGTGCCAAGGAACAGCTCCTCCAGGAAAAGGGGAGATGAAGACCAGCTGGTCCCAGAAGACAAGAGCATCCCTGCAGCCTCAGCAGCAGGAGAGGCACAACGTAACTCCCTCCACACAAAGATCGTAACTTTGCAACAGCAGCTCTTTAACAGCTTCCCTCGCTAACAAGCTGCTCTTGTTTTCATGTTTTGGAATGGCTTAATCCTGTATATGATAACATCCCCAACAAGCGAGTGCATTAAACTGTGACAGCTTTTCACTGACCTAAGCAATTGCATTGTGAAAACGCCATTAGTGTCTCTCTCTTCTTCATCTAATCCCCCCTTCCCTCCCTCCGCCTCTTCCCTGGCCAGTAAGAGCTATGCTCAACACCACTATTAAATTACCCTTAGAAATACGCTCCTCAAAGAAAATCAATGCACATGTGTTTTAACACTTGTCACAAATAGATCAACCAGGCAATCAAACATACATCATTCCACCCAAGGTTTAAATAAATACCGAGACCACGTGTTGATGGTGCATTCCCACGGCTGGAGCACCTCTGGGCTGCTGCCGTGCCTGACACCGGGCTCTGCTCTACCTCAATCTCCTCTAACAGGGGTGCTGCCTGCACAGTGCCGTGATTGCATAGGCAGAAGGAGGAAGGATCGAGCCCCATCACACCAGAGCTCATTGCACCTGCTTTTCCAGCGATCCTTGTATGCCCCCAGTGAAATTTGGAAGAGTGGAACTGGCACAGGCAGCGCTCCCCATTGCAGCATCAGGCTGTGCAGAGGCTGCTGCATGGGCTCACTTGGCTTGTTTTTCAAACCCTTCTGCTCATTCCCTTCCTGCCATTATTATTTACTGCTCCGGGTGCCAGTGGG
Organism: Pardalotus punctatus; assembly: GCA_013400915.1. Taxonomy (NCBI): domain Eukaryota; kingdom Metazoa; phylum Chordata; class Aves; order Passeriformes; family Pardalotidae; genus Pardalotus; species Pardalotus punctatus. Next base: position 48,497 of record VZTX01015517.1, read on the forward strand.
ACGATTGTCTCCATGTCTGTCTATAAAGAGCCATGGCTGATGGTTTGTATGGGGGACATGCACACAGGTCTAAAGTGCCTGATAAATAGATCGTGAGCCTTGAAATCTATTCCTACTGTGGAGATGTTTGCTGCGACTATTTTTACTTCAACATCATTTTCTCTCTCTTTTTTTTTTTTTAGCCATCCTTCCTCTTTTTTCCTTGGTCAAATCGGGACAGAGAGGGATTTCTTGCCGACTAATTAAAGCCCCACATGTTAATGATCTCCCAACACTTTACTGCCTCAGAGTGTCTGCAGCCCCACAGGAAATTAATAAGAGCTTTAATCACGAAGAGACTTGAAAGGTCAGTGTCTGCTATGGGTCTCCAAACACAGAAGGCAAAGGAATCATATCATATTTTTAAAACACCCCGCTGAGAAGCCACGGGGCTGAGGCCAGAGGCAAAATAACAGGCAGAAAATGAGTGGTACAGCTGCCGTCACAGGGCGAGGGAAAAGCAGGACAGCAAAGGCTGTAATCACACGCTCTGCCTTTGTCTTCTATTTAATCTGCCCTACCTTTGTTATTTCTTTTTCTCTCAGAGCAAGGCCAAATTACACGTGATCGATCTGCTTGAGAGTAACCCTTTACCAGCCTACCTGATGGCTCATCTCCTGACCTTCCTCTCCATCCTCCTGCTAAATGAGCACTCTCTAGTTTTCCTTTCCTCATTATGAGTATGCATCTTCCTAAAGCTCCTTTCAAGATATTAAGAGGTACATAGAAAAATTGATATTGTAAGTAGATGCTCCAGATGGACCAATTACTGAATTAATCCATAATACCCACCTGGCTCCAGCAGCCAGTTATTTACAGCAGACACCAAAGCACACACATAATCTATTCACTCCTCAGCTCGGTATCAAAGCACAGCATTACAAGCACCAGTTCCACAAGCTATATTTAGCCCAGCCCCAGTGAAATTTCAGTGCTTGAAGGTCTCCAGCTTGAGGAGCATCTCCAAGTGGAGGAATGGACTCAGAAGGATTGCTTGAAGCCAGTGCTTCTGGGGCCAGACAGCAAATGGACTGGGGTGATGTTTTCACGTGCCTGTTCCTGGGACAAACCTCAGCCTTTCATGGCATTTAACATCCAGTCCAGCAGCAGCACCTCTAGGACCAACAGGAGAAACCATCTCGATGTCACAGCTGTGACTTCAGACCTGGTCTGGCCACCCTGAGCTGCCCAAGACACCAGACTGACACTCAATGCACAAGGAAAATCTCAGTTGTCCCAACCAGGGCAGCAAAACCAAGCTGAAGACCCTTGGCTGTTTTGAGGACCCTCAAAGCTTTGCATCCATACTTCCTCGCCTTTCCAAGCTCCTCGAGAGGCTCCATCAGCTCTTCCCTCTCCTCTCTCTCTCCCCCATTTCTCTGACCTCTGAACCTGCAATGATGCGATTTCCTGCCTGATAGACTGCAAAAGCTGCAGCTCCTCTAATCACAGATCAATGGCCTGTTCTGTGGAGAAAAAAATCATCCTCAGTGGTGTTTATCATCCCTGCAGATTTCTGCTGTCCTCTCACTCCTCTGCCTCTCTAAGCCCTTGCCACCGACAGTCCAGCTGGATGCTCCTTGGGACAGGCTGAGGAAGGAAGCAATTCCCTCAGGATGTACAAGCAGCTGCTCCCAGCAGCCTCACCAGGGTGTTTTATCCAGCAATCTCTGGTCCTGCCTTTAAATGAAACCATTTATCCCTCATCTCCCCCAGCCTCCTCAACCTGGCTGTAATCCCAATAGCAAGAAGGAACAAGGCCAGAAATGAGTCCAAGCAAGTACCAAACTTCCCTGCAAGCTGAAAGGAGGTGCCAGAGGAGCAGGAAATTTGGCCACCCGAAATGAGCACCCAGACCTAAGAGACGAGTCTGGCTCAGCCACAAAGTGAGCTCCAGCAAGACTCATAACCGAAAGAGAGGGACCAGCCCTAACACATCGCTGCTCCAGCCCAACTCCAGAGCACATTCAAAGACTTCTACACTCCAGAAGCCCTTCAGTTTCTAGGTTTACAAAGTAAATCCCAAGTGGGAAGGAGCCCCCAGCACTACTGCCGAGGCTCAAATAAAGACCTGGCAATGCACAGCCCGGGAGAAAACCCAACGATCCAATGGCATCAGAGACACTTCAGACACCCTCCTGCTCACAGGCTCACAGCAAGTGCTTCTTCCCTCGAGTTCAAAGCCTTTTCCCTTCGGGCAGGTTATAATTGAGCACCGTGACGTTCCCCACACCGGCGCTCTCGGAGACGCAGCGCCGGACGAGACCCATCATCGCTCCAGTTTCTCTCCGGCAATTCCTCGATCTCATTTTGACTTACGGTTCCTCATCCCCTCTAGGGATTTGGCCCCATCTACAGAGATAATTGGAAACACACCCTCTGCGTTCTCCTCCTGTCAGGAGCCAGCTGTCTGAGGCTTTAAAGGCAATCTCCCTGTTTTTCTTTCCCTACTCGCCACGAAAGCATCTGCTGAGATCCTGGGGAGCGGGAGGAGACAGTCCCTCTCCCTCCCCAAATATCTCATCCTCTGCAGGCCAGCCACTGCTTCTCCCTTAATTTTCAGCCAGATTTCATCTGACAGCACTTTAGGAAGAGATAGGAGAAATCACCATCGGAGCAATAATATGATTACAGTCCCTCAAGAGCCATAGCTGAGGCTGCAATAAATGCAGAGGCTTTGGCCTCACCTCAACCCATCCTGCTCCAAGCACCCCAATCTCTATTGCCACTACTTCTTTATTATATTTCATTATCTGGCTGCACCAGAGAGGGGGAAAAAGCACGCAAACTCATGTAAGATGCAGACAGCAAAGTTTCCTGGTGAGAGTCAGTCCTCCCACCACATCCCTCCCTTCCTGCAACAGGGAATGTCTTCCCTTTCCCACTGCCGGCACTGATGTTGGCCTGAACAATTGGCATATAGATATATATATAGATATATATATATAAAGAAGAACAACCCACTTAATGAGCTCTGATACCCTCCTTGTAAAGAGTGGGAAATTATCTGCAAGTCTAGGAATATCTTCATTAAAAATGCATTTAGCTGTGGAGCGCTCTGAAAGAGAGACCTGTAATACATGAAAGATTAGCCCCAGATTGCTGATTGGGCTCTTTCACATCGTTATGGTAATTAGACTCACACAGCCTGTTGTGCTGACTCCGACACTTTGCCGGGTTTGCCTTTGTCTGGGATTTAAGGTGGATTTTCCCCCATTCTTCAGCTTTTCTCCCTCCTCTCCAATTCCTCCATTTCGGCCACTGGCCAAGGAGCGGACACTGCCTTGGCTCATCAATATGCCAAGTGCTGGGATCCGACTCACCCTGCTCCCGGCTGCCTCTGCCAACCCCAGCCCTGCCTCGCAAGAGGAGAGAGAAATTAATGGCAATTACAAGGTGTGAGTGGATATTACAGCTCTCAATCTGATTGCCACTGAAACCAAATAAAAATGCAACTTAATCAGCCGATTATTAAAGCAAGGAATAAACAAACAGCGATGCGCCCTTGTCCCTCCCAACTCCCTTCCCTGCCGGAGCATCGGGGGTGCCCTGCTCCAGCTGGTTGGGGTTCTCTTTGCCCCATCTATATGACTTGAAAGAAAAATCCAGCTCAGCCCACCCAGCCCCTGGAGCCGAAGCAAAGAGCTGTGCTTCAGAGAAGTGAGGGGGAAGGAAAATGCTCAGAAGGTTTCCAAGGAAGAGCACATCTAATGATTGTAGTTTCCAACACGTTTCCTGGCTCACCCCTTGTTGTGAAGTACTGCTCATCTTTCCTGAGTTGCTGACCCACTCTGAGCCACAAGAGCAAGGCATGAATTTGCCTGTGAGCCACTTGTTCAATCCTGACAAGGAGAAAGGGCCATTCCATAGCACGGAACGTGCACACAGGGAAGCTGGGACTGTATCATATCGCTGCTCGGGCACCGCTGCAACTTCTGCCCCTGAGCTGCAGCAAACAGCAAATCAACTTCTCCCAGGGGTCTGAACTCTGGGTTCACACCCTACAAAGTCCTTTACTGCTCCCCAGCTCCTGAGAATCAGCTAAGATCTATAAATATCCCAAGCAAGAGGTCAGCAGCCCCTGGGAAACAAACGTTTCCAAAATCTCCACTTGCCACCAGCTGCTGAAGCACCTCTGGGATAGAGAGGAATCTGAGAAGCAGCAGTCAAATCCAGCCAGCCCAGAAAGCAGGGAGTACAACCAACTCAAAGTTCACCTCTTCCCACCACACAAACAACAAGGCACCACTTTCTCCCTCCAAAAATAAATCTGGGCTTCTCCTCTGCTGCCATCCCGGATGATAACGTTCCTCTGGTGACCCTGAGCTGGTGCCAGCCTGTATCATCACTTGCTAATCCCAGCCAAGAAGCCCTCTAACCTCTCTGCTCACCCTCTTATCTCTCACTCCCCTATCTGCCCACCTTAGGTTTCAGCTGGTGTTTGCCTAATCCGGCTCCGAGCCCAGGGGATCTCGTGGAGCCATTGGCCTTGTATTAACCTTATGGCACCAGGGCAGGTTTGGAGACTTTCCAAATGTGATCTGAGTGTCTGACTCAGAATAATAATAGACAGGAATGATCGTAAATTAATCTCTTCATCCATCTCTCCCTTCCTCATACATGTATTAATGTGTTTCTATAGCCCCTCCGCATCCTCCCTCCGCTCCATCCATCCATCTATCCCTGGCATGTCCTTTAATTACCTCCCCATTAGGTTTCCTCTTTCCTGGCTCCACATTTGATCCCCTCTCTGACTGCATTGGGGAATATATTTTAACCCTGCAACAGACCATGGGGGAAGAACTGGGGCAAGCTTCTCAGGACAGGGGAATGCTGAGCTCTGTGCTCCCCAGGGAGGTCTCATGAAATCCCTTCCTGGAAGCAAAAGAGCTTCTGATTCAGTGGAGGAAGCTGTAAGCTGGACACCTACCCCAGGGGACACAGCTGGGTTGCCAGTGTGTTCCAAACCACCACTGGGCATAGGAGAAGGTCAAGCCACAGCTCCCATAAGGACTGCAGCTTTGGAAACCCACCCTGTCCCCTCCTAATCCCATCCCCTTCAAATCCTTTCACCAAGGTCCCATCTTTTCTAAGTCCTTGCAAAAAAAGTGAGCGAGGAGGATGTAACGGAGGCTGCTGCCTTTGCTTACAGAGAGGGGCCAGAACAACACCAGAGTGGTTAGATTAGTTATTAGGAAAGATTTCTTCACCAAAAGGGCTGTCAAGCCCTGACACAGGCTGCCCAGAGCAGTGATGGAGTCACCATCCCTGTAAGGATTTAAAAGACGTGGAGATGTGGCATTTAGTGACACGGGTTAGTGGTGGCCTTGGCAGTCCTGGGCCAACAGTTGGACTCAATGGTCTTAAAAGGTTATTTCCAGCTCAAATCAATTCTCTGACTCCATCCCTGCACGGTTTCAGGAAACCGTGGTGGGTGCTGACACAGCCTTTGCCTTCGGCGCAAGCAGATGGAAGTTCTCCCAGCTCCCAGCCCCCAGAGCCAGCGTTCATGTCCAAAAAGCACAGCAGAGGCTCTCTGTGAACAACACCACCACCACAAATAAACCCAAGCACCAGCAGGATGACAGCTGTAATGAACCAGTGCATACGTCCCACTCGGAGGTTTCGGAGAGGCTGTTCAGCTGCTGATGACGGATGACATTTGGATTTCAGCGAGACAGTTTGCACAGGAAGCTGCAGAGCAGGCCAGTTTGGAGACACCTCTCTGCTTCCCCCAGTAATTGTTTAATAAGCATTGTATCCCTGCAGCCTCCGTCACTGTGCCCACGTCTGGCACGGAGGGACAATATCACACCGGGAAGCCACACTTAGAGATTGTCCCAGACTCCACCTCGGAGCAGGACTGGCTGTCCCCATCCCATCCTCACCACCACCTATTTGCTCTCAGAGCCCCCAGTCACGAAACACACCGCTCTCCCCATCCCCTCCCAGCACTATCCAATGCTTGCACCAGACTGCTGTTCCCAAATATCTAACCTTGATCTTCCCCACTGCAAATTAATCTGATTCCTTCCTGTTCTGTCTAGCAGTGGACACGGAGAGCAATCGATCGGTCTCTTTTCTATAACAACTTCTGACATATTGGAAAAAACGAGATCGCATCTCCCTCTCTTCCTCCAGGTCCCACAGGCGGCACTTGGAGGTTTTTCAGGAGCTCAAACAGCCAGCCCTGCTTCACAGGGAGAGGAGCTGATCTGCAGATCTGCCCCTTCCCTTTCCTGCTACTCTGAGAGTTGCACAAGGGGCTGAAATCCCCAAGCCTTGAAGGATATGGGGTGGGGAAGGATACAGGAACTAAGAGGAAAGGTTTAAATTAATTAGGAAGAAATTCTTCGCTGGGAGGGTGGTGAGGCCCTGGCACAGGCCACGCAGAGAACCTGTGGCTGCCCCATCCCTGGAAGTGTCCAAGGCCAAGTTTGACAGGGCTTGGAGCACCCTGGGATAGTGGAAGGTGTCCCTGCCCATGGCAAGGGGTGGAATTAGATGATCCTCAGAGTCCCAACCCAAACCATTCCATAACTCTGTAATAACCAACAGAGCAAGCACTCATTTCTAGCTTGGGCAATAACAAAACTCCAAAAAGCAACATCAAGCCCAGCTCTCTCCATGCACACACAGCTGCATCTCCTTCCTGCCTTGCATTTCTCCCACAGAATGCCCCACGAGTGGGTGCCCAAGTCCCACCCTCCCAGGAGGGTCTGTGCCAGAGCTGGTTCCTCGGCTGTGTGCCATCCCAGACCACACCAAGCACCACCACAGCATTTGGGACATCAAAACAAGAGTGAGTGGCTTTGTCAGGAGCTCTGCTATTTATACCTGAGGGCCTGATGAGCACCAGCAACACGGGAGACACAAAGGCAAGCGGTGGGAGCTTGATTACCAATGGGTATTTTTTAGAGCATGCGGGGGGCACAGGAGAATTCTCTACTCCCAAGGCTGAGGGTTTTTATTTCCCCCTTTCAATCCCAAATGGCAGCACCGCTGCTGCTCCCCAGCATTAGACCCCTGCCTGCCAACTCACTTGTGCTCCCAACTGCAAATGGGTAAATCGCTGCAATTACACTCAAAAAGTCACATCCCCGTCCTTCCTTCCTGCTGCTCCTCTGCACACATGCCCCAGTCCCAAAAACAAAGTAATTGGTGGCAATTGAAATGCTTACACAGTTAATGGAGCCCACGTCCTGCCCAGGTGGGTGCTGCTCCTTTGCCTGGCAGCCGGAGCTGGGTGCACGCGTGGGAGCCCAGCAAGGAATCATCTCCAGTCAAAGGGGAGGCAGCAGCTTTTCTAACTCCCAGGTGAGGCTGGGCTCCAGCGGGGCTGACTCACAGGCAGGCAGGAGCTGGTGTGTGCCAGCACATTAACACAGCTGTGTCAGCTTCCAGGTGAATCAGCTTTGCTTCATCAGACACATCAACAGACTCAGCACTGCCATCCCCTCTCCTGTTCAGATTTATTTTAATTGCAAGATGCAAATAGCATTCTTCTCTCATTTTTCTACCCACATCCATCTAGAAATATCTCTCAGATCATCTACTTTTGCATGCATGACTATTTTAGCACTCCCCTCTTCTCGTTCCCACCTTGACCCTGATCCAGGCTCAGGTTTGCAGCAGGGACCAGGGAATCCATAAAGGGAAGGATCTGGGTTGCTGCAGCCACTTTTTCAAAGACCAGAGGGCCTAAAAGCTGGGCCCTTTCTGACCAAGACCTCAAAAACTGCTCCTCCAAAGATGCCAGCATCCCATCTTCATCCCATCTGTGCACGACCCACAGGATGGGTGCCAGCATACCTGGAGTTTCAGAGCTTCCCTTGAACATCGCATTCCCACATTAAAGATACTGGGCACCAGTAGTTTCTACCTGTATGGAAAAATACCAGCACAGCACAGCACAGCACCTCGCACATCCAGGCTGTGTCTCCAGGGACCTACTGTGGGTACAAGCACAGAGCAGCTAAGGAGAGAATAACTTCACAGCCACTAACCAGCCACTTCAAAACCTTCCCAAAGGGGTTCCTGTTTCCCAGTCACTCCAGGAAGGGTTTCTGCCAGCACACAGCTCCCCTTGAAGCCATCAGCTCTTCCCCACTCCCCTTGAATACTCAAGAGCCATTTCAGCCTTGTCCCTGGCCACCTCTTACACGTAGCAAATTAATACCGGCAGTCAATCATTAATCAGAGCTCTCCTCCAGCTACCAGGGAAGGGAGCTGAAGCAGGCCAGGCTCTGCTCCCATTTATGTCAGACAAATGCAAGCCCGTGGAGCGACTCCAGATCTACACGGCGCAACAGACAGCAGAGCAGGGCTGGGCACTCAATCACCGGCACCCGGAGCCAAGCAGAACAGTCAGTGGCCCGGCAGCTGGGCCAGGCTTCAGCGGCTCCAGCAAGGCTATTACAGAGGAGAAAAGGGAAGAAAAAGTACCCCAGTGGTTATTCACCCGCCCGGCCTTGCTAAGAGAATGTAATCATTAGATACGGCTTTTCCCATTATAGCTCGTTAATGACTTGCCATTGTCCTCCAACATGTGAGGAGGGAAGCATGGAGGACAGAATGGGCCTGATTGCTGAGGTGTCCTGCACTCGCCACAATCGTAATTAAAAGCTGCTATTGCCCATTTCTTATAAAGGCAGGCTGGCAATTAAACCTGCTCTGCCAAGAATTGCGTCTTCCCTTATATATACACGCACATACATATAGAGAGATATAGGTAGATTTTAAATGCAATTATTTGCAAAATAAGAAATGACCTCATTCTGCAGGCATTTCAAAAGAACTCCCATCATTCCAGACTGTATAAATATTTTTAATATCCTCAGCATGGCCAGCCAGCCTGCCCAACTGCTGCAAGGCTATTTCTTCTGTGCTTCAAGCCACCCATGCCCACCCTGAAATACGGGAGCTGTAATCCACGTGGCCAAGCGAGGCTCCTAACCTGCTTATTTTGATTATCTGTGACACCAGCTCTAGATTTGTACTGCGAAACTCACAATCCCATGATTTCCAGCAGCTCTCTTTGGGGACCGCGCCACACTTACTACCACAGCCCCGCTCGTAAACGGCTCTGCCTGTGCTGAGGGTACAGCGGTGACTTTTATGGGCTGCGCCTCCTGACCAGTATTTGTAGCCACTCTAAAAACCACACGGCAACCACCTTGAAAAGGGCAGAACAGCAACTTGGAGGACATTTGGGAGCCAACAGGTCTCCTAAAAGGATGCGACCTGCTGGGGAATGCAGGGGGAATGATGAGCAAGGCTCTGCTCCGGCCACAGAGCAAACACCAAGGAGCTGATGCACCCTGACACCCTCCTGATTGAGCCTTGCATATCTCCAGGGAGTTAGCAGGGTTTTTCCTGTTTTTCCATGGCATGGAGAGCTCCAGCAGCACCAACACAGCATGTAGCCCCCCTGCCTTAGGTCCCTGCAGACTCCTGGAAGCAGCCTGCCATGGCTGCCTTTAATAACTTTGCAATCAGGTTTAAATTGCCACTGCAAAAGGTTTATAAAAGTTTGTGTTGCCTGCTAATTAAATCCATACAAATGCCGGCTTGGCATTAATTTACTGTAAAATTAGTGTGAGGCTACAGTGGGTTATTTTCAAGAAACTTGTCCACACTGAACTACCACTGAGGAGCAGCTGACCTTGGGAATTATCTCCCCAAAGCCTCCCTGCCACAGATCAGACACAGCTTTTCTTCCAGGCACCACATGCAAATATTGTTGCTTTTCAATTATTTGCTGAGTGATCCAGTGACTGGGAGACAGCAGCTAATTAAAATCTAATTGAAATAAAATAATTTCCAATTCTGCTGCCTTTCATCGCCTTTTGGAGCAAAGGTTCCTTGTCTCACGGACTGGCTGTCCTCGGTCCCATTTGTCCCTTCACTCTGCAAACAGCCCATGTGCCATCCTGCTCTCTGCTGGGGTGTTTCCAGATGTGGGGCCAGGATATAACTCCATGGGGCAAAGTAGGGACATGGGGGGACAAGGGAAATCTTGAGGCAAGGAAATAAATAGGGAGCAAAGTGAGGAAGAGGAAGAGGATGACAAGGGGAGATATGGAGAAGGCAGGGGAGGGAGAAGAGAGGACACAGCCAGGGAAGAAGGGAGCAAGCTCTGGCTATATGGATGTCAAGGCCAGGCTGGACGGGACTTGGAGCAACCTGGTCTAGTGGCAGGTGTCCCTGCTCACAGCAGGGGGGTTGGAACAAGATGAATTTTAAGGTCCTTTCCAAGCCAAACCACTCTGGGATTCCATAATCAGTGAGAATCTCTTCTCCCAGAGCAGCCCCCAGCTGGCACCTGGACCAAAGAACATCTGAGCACAGAGGATAAATATACCCTCAGCCCACTCCAGAGGCTCAACCCCACTGGCTGCCCTTGATCTGCTTCCATGGGGAGGTGTCCTGGTGCCGGAGGGGATGGAGCAGAAATGAGCACGACAGCAATGGCAGCACAGCCTCACCCTACATGGCTGAGCTGAGGATCCCCTCCAGCCACACACGAGGTGGGGGTAAGGAGCAAACTGGCTGCACAACCACCTCTATTTTGCCCTTAAAAGTGAGGGAAAAAATCCTCTGCATAATTCAAGCAGAGGTGGCAGAAATGGCTTCCTGATATAGCTGCGCCTCAGCCACCGAAGATAGAACTGGACACACTGTATAAAACCCAATTACTACTGTGAAAACCTCTCTCAGACATACACACTTGAGACTGTATTAACTCCAGCAACACACTATATCTTGTCATGCCAATAAAGTTCTTGACACTGAAATTGAGAGGAGGGAGAGCATCTATATGTACATGGGGACTATGGAGAGAGAGCCATGGAAAGCCAAGGATACAGCGGCAGCAGCTGATTATAACAAACCAGCTCAATTTGCCTGATATGGTTGCCCTAGTATTTTTTTTTCCTTTTTTCCTCACCGCCTTTACAGCTCAGCAGGAGCAATCATAGTAATAATTAAAAAAATCCAACCAGAGTTATAAATAAAACGAGACAAAGAAAGAAAGGAAGAAGCACACGCGGTGTTTAGAGGCAGCAGAGCAGCCACGCTGAGGGCTTTGGAGAGAATTCCTCCTGCGTGCCCTCCCAGCTGTCCTGCTTTATCCCTTTGTGGCCAGATCGGATGCTGTATCTCCAGGTGCTCACTCGGCCCCACGGCCACGCGTGAGCAGCAGCACAAGAGCATCCCATGGTGATGCTGAAAGTGCAGGGAGAGGGAGGTGCCATGGCCAATCCCTGCTTTTTGAGGTGACGGGGAGCTCCTTGCCCAAGTGGAAGGAAAGCTGCCAGCCTTGCCCCTCCCTTCATTGTGTCCCTTCATTTGCTGCATCCCCCCCTCCTCAGCTGCATCTCAGGAGCACAGCTCCCTCGGAGACACCACCGCAAGTCCCGTTCCCTGGAAGTTCTGCTCACAGCTGGCTCCCACCTGGAGCACTTGGATAACCAAATCTGCTGCTCCTCAGGTTTCATTCCAGTGAAACATTCTTCGTTATTAATCCTCGGAAGAGGTTGCAGAGGATCACGCTGATCAAATGATATCTGCATTAGCAGGAACACAGCACAACTGTCACTACATTACACAGCTCTTTCTCCCTCTCAATATTCACAGGAGCTTAAGGGCTAAACAAACTTCATTTGAGGAGGGAAGGGAGAGGGGAAACCTTTTGCCTTCACCACATGGATAGCAGTGGGCTGTGGGAAACGGCAGCAATGTCTGGCAGCTTCAGTTTGGGGAAGGCATGTGGGGCTTGGATATTTGGGAGGCAGAGACACCAGCCAGGATGGAGGACCTGCTCCTGGTGGGCACAAATCCACAGCAGCAACCTGCCCTCCTTCCAACTGCAGAGACAGAGGAAGCTCCTGGAAAACAAATTTCACTATGCAAGCTCCCCAGCAGTCATGGGGAGAAATGCTGCAGGAGAGGATGGGGATTATGGATATTGCCCCTGCTGTGCTTCTGCAAGGGATGCACAGCACTGGGGGAAACTTCACAGCTGCCTTCAGATGTGGGGATACTCAAATTGCTAAATATCTGGGGAAAAAAAATCAACTTGGTTTTGGTCCCATTCATTCCCAAACAGTCTTTTTTCCAGCACCAATCCATGTGCCCCAAACTGAAGGAATCTGAAGGTCCCCTCACATTGCTGAGGTGGTTTTTGAGACAGGTCCGAATGGGCTTTTCCTTGTCAAACCTGACCATGATCAAGTGGGGAATACAGGGCAGGGAGAGAGGAGGATGGCACCCAGCTGAACACCTTGCACAGAAACTTCTGTACCAGGTTTAATTTTAAAAAATAAAGAAAAATCAGGGAGTGGGACATAAAGATGTGCACTGGGACAAGAAGAGGCTTCCTCCACCCCTCAGAGCACTGGCAAAATGCTTCCCATCCCCTCATACTCCTGGGCGAAGATGATGGTTCTTCATATTAATGATAAGTGTCAGCGTATCAATTTCAGCCTCTCTGCGAGTTGAGATGAAACATGTGCCAAGGTCAGGGCTGGAAGGCTTAAGTGTATCTATTGTCATCCACATAATAGCACACGGATTCATTTCTATCATTTTTATCTCCCTTCTTTTTTAATAATCCTATAGCGAGGATATAATTCTCTATTAATACATTATAGAAGAAGCTTAATGGAAAAAAGCAGGGTGCTGCCTTTTTTTTCCCTGACTTAGAAGCGGCGCATACAGACAGGCGGGGTCTGAGGTTGCCTCTTCTCTTATTTTTTGAACTGAAAAAATGTTTTCACTACTTGACTTGCCTCTTCTTTTTTTCCCATTACCTCAGACAAAACAAGAATGCAGAGCTCTGCCTCCTGGGGCGGCTCATTAGAAGTTCCCCCAAACTGGAGGTTTTCTGAGCCATTATTTCACGGTGCAGGGTTTAACAAGGACATCTCTCTCACGAGCTTTTCTCCAAAATAAGCATTCCAAAAGGAGGTGACAACACGATCCACCACCAAAAGTGGGGTTTCAAACAGCCAGAGCTACCCCTCAGCCTCCAAAGAAATCATGTCTCAAACAACAAAATCCTAACAAGTTCTCCAGATGTCCTCCGAGCCTCCCAGAAAATAGAAGACAGACATATCTTGAATTTTTAATGTGAAAACACTCCGAAAAGTAAGAAAGCAAACAAAGAGGAACAAAACCAAACAAAAATGAAGCTTTTTAGCCCTTCTATATATGTAAATCTCATCTCACTGATTCCAACATCTGGTTTTTTCATATTTTTTTAAATCTCAGCACAGCTACATAGGAGAAACTACAGCAAACAACTCCGGAGCTGGCGTTACAAGGTCTGCTTTGGGAGCGGATGCGCTCATCCCTCATCCATGCCATACCCACCAATCACACACAGCCACCAGCACACAAATAAATCCCTGTGAGCCAAATTCTTGGGAGGGTGAGCCTGGGCTTTGCCTGGACATGCCAAGTTCTGTCTGTGGCCAACACGACATGCCAGGGCCAACGCCGCCTTCCTGGTGTCACCTCAGAATTTTCACTGTGGTCAAAAAGGAGCTTCCAACCATCACCTTGCCAGGGAAGATTGATCTTGTGGCATCTGGAGATGCAAGTGCAGCAACACAGAAGAGACAACAACTGCTGGACAACCAAAAAGCATTTTCCAATGCTGTTTGTTCCTCCCAGCACGGCTGAGGAGCAGCCCACACGCATGGCGAGGTGTCAGCTGGACCTGTCATCTCCAACTGGGAGCCCGGCTTCTCATCACTCACTGCCATCGAGCTGCCTGTCGCCTGCCAGTCTCATCACATTCAGCCCTAAAATGCCACATTGTTCTAACCGAGCGCTGGCAGCCAAAAATGCCTCGGAGAGGAGGTGAGAAGGGGAAAATGGAGCAACGAGGGACCAAGGCAACGACTGCAACACCCTTGCATGATGCCAAACCTAAGGTGGGGGAGTGTTGTCCCACATGCATCACCACACCACAAAGCATTTCTTACACACTTGTAGGAGGCAGCAGGGGCATCCACTTCCTCTCCATGAAAACCCCTTTCCATAAGGGTTTCTCCTATGACTCATCCTACTCCAGTGGAAAAGCCTTGTGGCTATATATTCCCACCAACACAGCCCTTACTCCTCATTTAAAATATGATGATCAGGGTAAACGGCTTCCAATTCCCTGACACTGAAAGCCCAGAGCAAAAAGATAAACGTTAACACTTCCAGAAAGCTGTAGGGACAGAGAAATTACGGCTGGCTCCTCTGTGGCTCCAAAGACCTGGCTGAACTCCTTCTGGGGCCTCCTGCTATTCCCAGCAGAGATCGACACAAGAGCTGGATGAGGCCCAGAGGTCCATGCTCTCAGCTCATTTATTAAGAAGCCAAGGGTATCCAGAAAGCCAATATTTTTTAGCATAGCGTAAAAAAAAAAATAAAATAATAAAAGCAAAGGCACCCTTCTATTCATAGCACGGCTCTGGAGGATCCAAGTTGTAATGCTGAGTGAAGGCATCCTTGGACGACAGCCCCTGGATCCCTGCTGTGCACAGCAGGAATGAGGCTCAGGAAAGCCGCTGCTGAGAAACAGGATTCAACCTCTGCCCAAACCACGGGCTGAATCCAAATGCCAAAACATCCCGGGGTTCACAAGCAGGGGTATGGCGAACACAGGCTCATCTAAAATGCTTTTAATCTTTGCTCCCAAAAGAGCAGCCTCCTCCCGTGGGATTTCTATGGGAAAAGAAAGAGCTGCAGGTGGGGGGGGAGAGGAATAAGACAGGGATGAAAAAAAATTATTTATTTTCCCATATTTAGAAACAAAGTTTTGGGCAAAAGCCTGCCCCAGAGCTGCTGCTTGGCCATGGCTGGGCAGGTGGCGCACACTTGCCGGCTCCCTCAGAAGGGACATTGATCTCATTGTTGCATTAAACACCGAACCAGTGCTCACCGTGTTGAATTAGTGCCGGTAGATTTCTCTGCCTAGAACATGTTAGAAATCACAGTTGGGTTACAAGAATCAATTAGGGCCAGATGGGGGTGTGAAAAAGTCAAACAATTTGCCTTATTGCAGGATTCCGCACTCCTGCAAAGGGTTCTTTACATTTTCATTTAGATTTAAAAATCACTCGAGTGCACCCTCTGTATAATTCAATCGAGGAACAGAAACTACCAAGCGGGTAAGAGATATAATGTTCTTCTCCAGAAGATAAAAGTGGGGAGAAAAAGAAGAGAGGATTAGAGCACAGATCCTCAGCAGGGGGAATTCTGTGTAGAGATACTGAAGTCGATGCAGCATCACCATAATCTAGAGAAGTTAAGAGCACATCCTCTCCCATCATCCCTGACTCTGTTTGGCCATTGGTGGGAATTCAAGCTGGGCATTTTGTTTAATGAATCATAAATCCATGGAATGGTTTGTATTGGGAAGGACTTTAAAGATAATATAGTTCCAATCCCCTGCCGTGGGCAGGGACACCTTCCACTATCCCAGGTTGCTCTAAGCCCTGTTCACCCTGGCCCTGGACACTTGCAAGGATCCAGGGGCAGCCAGAGCTTCTCTGGGCACCCTGTGCCAGGGCCTCCCCGCCCTCACAGGGAAGGATTTTTTTCTAATATCCAGTCTAAACCTACTCTCAGTGTGAAGCCATTGCCTCTTGTCCTGTCACTCCAGACCCTTGTAAAGAATCTCTCTCCATCTTTCTTGTCGGCTCCCTTCAGGTACTAGAAGGCCACACTTAGGTCACCCTGAAGCCGTTCCTTTTCCAGGATGAACAATCCCAATACCCTCAGCCTTTTGAAATCAATGATTTCAGAGGTTTCTTTTAACCTAAACCATCCTTTGGTTTTGCAGGACAATATTTACGAAGACTGATGTTGAGCCACCACGCCGTCCCCAGCAGGACAGGAAGTCGGTCATCCTCCCCTCGATGGGACACAGACCCACACAGATGGACATCCCAGCAGAGCCAGGAGCAGCTAATGAAACATGGCCAAGGTTAGTCAGGGGAAAAAACGCCTCGCTAATATGCAGCACACCTCCACCACTGCAATAAAGACAAGATTGAATTGCAGAATGTGGCTGCAGGTCTTGTTTCTATACGTTTCAATGTTGTGCTCCAACAGGTCGGAATATTGTTAACAATTCCGTCTGCAGAGGAGACATTGCTGAGCTGGGTAAAACATGTGGCAAATTTCTTTCTGGGCTCATCTTGGATCAGGTGAAGGCGTTTGATTATAGAGGCTCAGGGGTTATTTGCATTATGGGATTCCCAACACTCCTCCCGAAATGGTTCAGAGCATTATGTAAATCAGCCAGAGGGGAAGCTTTTGACGAATGTCTCAGCTGATGGAACAACTTTAATCTCAAACCTGGCTACTTTTCCAATTACCTCGTAGGTCTTTTGCCACCAACTGCTTCATAAGGGAAATCCAGCCTTTACAGGGGATCCCTGAGTCGTTAGGTTTGAAGAAGGAAAAGGGCAAAGGTCCTCTTCAATTTCCCATCTGTGTGCATGGGCTAATGTGATGTGCTTCCCTCAGACAAGAGGAAAGGTTAAACGGAGCCCCGTCGGAGGGGAAAGCCGCAAGGCTTAAAGCCGAGATCTGCAAAGGAATCTGAGAGCCAAAGCCCACTGAAAGTCAAAGGACGATGAACATCTAAGCCCACAAGACCGTTCTGAACCATCTAAATGGAAATGAGTCCAGGTGCTTTCATGCTGGGCTTGTCTGCTCCAAAGAAGAACCAAAGGCAGAGGGAGATGTGATGGGGTCTGTCCTGCTTCTCCCTCCACATGATGCAAGGCTGGCAGGGATCAGCAGGAGGAACTGCAGCACTGAAGGGAAGGAAAGGGATGAAAAAGGGGGACACATAAAGGAAGCTCCATGCCTCAGACAGCTGCCCTTTTCCAGAGCCCAGCTTGAATTTGCATCCACTCAGCATCACTAGAGATGTTCAACTCCATTACATTTTTATTTCTGCCTTTCCTCACCTTTGCCACCCACCAGACAAGACTAACTGTGAAGCACTGCAACTTTTCCACAAAAAGTCCCTTTCTTGGTCATGGACAACTCTTTCTGGACAGCAGTGAAACCTTTAGGACAAAATCCCAGAACAAATCACAGTGTTTAAAGGAAGAGGAACATCATGTAGAGACTCAGCTCTGGCTGGTTTTTCAGGTACAACTTCATTTCTGTTCTGTGTTGACAGTTGCCGAGCTGCTCCTGAGCTCCCTGCATTGGAACATCCATACCTCCCCCTTCGGATACACCTTGATTAATTTTGCTTCATTTATTATTTAAGCCCGGTATCTTCATGTAAAATATTGAAGACCTGACTCATTCTTTATTATTAAGCCCTGCCATGCACCCTTAGGAGGCTCTGAGGTCTCTGCAGCCTTCAATCTGCTGGAAGAGAACAAACTCATCTCAATCCCTCAGTAAATATGAGGGATTGCTGGAGGGATGCTGTCAGCATCCTGCTCCCTCGTACCTCGGCTGCCGCACCGCCTTGCCGTGGAAAACAGTCTGAAAGGCTAATTCACTCTCCAACATCTGCACGGCTCATTTCCTGCTCTCCCCTCTCCCCCTCCATTCCTCCGCAGCTGGCATTGAAGTCGGTCGGCTCCCAGTAATCCCCGTTTGTGGATATAAATGGAGCGAGCCGGGATCTGTGACTACGGCCAATTAGACACCGAGGGAGGCTCTGCCGGCAAGGCCACGAGGAAACCCCGCTCGCCCAAAGACAACATGGGGGATGCCATGGAGACAAAGCACCTCAGGTGATTTCAGGGTGGTGGTGGGGCATCATATGGATTTTTTTCCCCATCAGAATCCCAGTTGGGTCACATAATTCCCTAACCTTCATTTATTTTCTGTGACTGACTCATTCTGGGTGTAGACAAAGCAACAGCTGAGCTTTGGGAAGCTGGAGATGGAAAAACTGTGGCTTCACACCAGCCCCACTCTCAGCTTGCATTCTGGATGCAGAAGGATGACAGTCAGTGGTCACTCCTATCTCCAGGGAAGGCATTCCCAAGTTTCCATCCTGACTATCGCTGCTCACCAGCTTAAAAGCTGGGCAATCAAACCGTGTCTGGTGGTGGCTTAGGAGGAATTTACATCTGAATTTCACAGCTTGTTTCCAACTCAGCAATAGGCTGAATGGAAACAGAAAATGTAGTGAATGTTTCCTTCCTTTGAGTGTGGATCTACACCTCGAGATGAAACTCCATGGCTAAAATTCATCCCTACTTCAAAGGCACCTGTGTAACTCAAAGGCAATAAACCCAGGAAGGGGAAAGAATAAAAATATTTCAATGGCAAAAGACAAGGCCTTGCATTTCTACAGCTCTCGGAGTACTTTGAAACGTAACGGAGCACACAGCCAACTGCAGGTCACAAGAGAAGTCAAGTTCACATCTTGAAATCAAGCCCAGCTGATGGAAAGGGAATTTCAGAGCGATGAAAGACTGCTGGTGGTGCAAACCCCAGGTAAGCACCTTGCATTGAGCACTCAGGGTAGCATTGAGCTCAGCTAAATACAGCAGTCTGGAAGTCACAGGGGTGTAGGTTCACCTTCAAAGCTGTTCAAAGAATGATGGCCAACCCCAATCAGAGAACTGTGGAGGTTGAAAAAGACCTCTAAGCTCATCAAGTCTCATCATTAACCATCACAGGTTTGGGCTGGAAGGACACTTAAAGCACCCTTTAGGGACAGGATAAGAGGACATGGCCTCAAGCTGCACCAGGGAAGGGTCAGGTTGGACATCAGGACAAGTTTCTTCAGTGAAACAGTTTTTAAACATTGGAAGGGGCTTCCCAGGGAGGTGCTGGAGTCCCCATCCCTGAAGGTGTCCAAGGAACGACCGGACTTGGCGCTCAGTGCTCTGGTCTGGGTGACGAGGTGGGGATCAGTCACAGATTGGACTCGACGATCTTGGTGGCCTTTTCCAACCTAAATTCTGTGATTCTTTAAATAAACACTCTTTAAGCAGCTTTTTAGGGTGCAATGAACCCTAAAAAACCTCTTACAGACCAAATGACCACCAAGACATTCAACAGCTCCCACTACAATTTCAGCCAACAAACAGGAGGACTTTGCCTCCCCATGCCCACGCACAGCTCTGCTGACAAGTTCACACCAAATCCGACAAGGAGCAAATTACACATCTGTAAATATCAAAGGCAGGTTGTTTTGTGAGAAGTTCAGCATCCTGAGTTTGAGTTTTCTTTTTTCTCTCATCTCCCCCCCACCCCGCCTTTTTAAGCTTTGTCAATACCAACTGTGTTTTTCTTCCTAGAAACTGTATAATGATGAGAGAAGCTGTTTATTTTTCTCTTTAAAGGGATGAAGTATTTTTCACCGATATTTTACATGTCTGTAAAAACGATTTATGGGATTCAGCGGATGGGTTACACGATGCCCTTTGCCTGCTCAAGGGAAGGGGGAAAAAAGGTCACTCCAGGGTGAGATTTCAAGAGATTCTTTGCTTCTCAAAGGCTTTTATGTGAACACCATTTCCCTGCTTTTTGGCAGGGGAAGAGAGAATGGGACTGTAAACACTAATCAGCATGGGCTCATCTCGAGAACAAAGATGGTGCAAGACAAATATAATTGCATTTGTTAAGGGACTAAAGCAGACAGACAGAAAGAAGACAGTGGATGTGCTTTGCTTCAGCGCCAGCTAATCCTCTGGACTGGAGCACGTGCATCTCCAGCAAGGAGAGGGACAGGAACAAATCCCTGCCATGCCTCTATGGCATGTGGTTACAGCCAAAAACCACTGGACATAACAGGACACACACACTCCCAAAGAAAGTCAGATCATGATGATCTCACAAGTGCAGTGTTTTCTGCACCCTGGGATAGAAAGGCAGCCAAGCTCTAGAGAACACCCAAAGGAAGCAACAAGCGTCATGACAAGGGAAACAGGAATTTTTTACCGGATAATGAGCAGGAAGGGTGGAAGACGCACACGTGAGGATCCACAGCTGATCCCCGGAACCAAGGAGCTTTCTGAACATTATTTACCTCTCTTCCTCCACCACCTTTGCTTCTCCTCCCGCCCACTCCAAATGAAACCAGCGCATCTTATCGGCCACGTAAGCCAGAGACAGCTGGAAGGAATAGATTTCCTCCCTTCTTTCTCTCTCCTCTTTTTGGATTTATGACAGAGAGCTGCAAACCGAGAGCCTCTATTCCTGGAAGAGTGGCGCTGGCTGGGAAGCCCTGCGGCTGGCAGATGCACAAGGCAATTAACCCCTGTGCAAGCAGGAAGGGATGGAGAGGAACTGCCTGCAAAACACACAGAACTGATGGCCCTGCATCCCCTGCTTGCTGCTGTGGGGCACAGACAGACAGGGGACCGTGGACATCACCTCCCCAGGAGACAACTCTGTAGGAGCTGCCATATGAGCTGGGGCTTGAAGCACCCCAAGTATTTATGCAGGCAAATATCTTGCAGGTCCTGAGCCCCTTGGAGCCTTCTCATGCCTGAATCCATGCTCCCGTACCACGATGGAACCGAAGCCCCACAGCACCTAGCAAGATCAGCCGCTAATTAAATCGTTCCCACGACAGCTTGCAAGTTAGTTATGGCTCATTATCCTCACTTAACCGACTGGAGAAACTGAGGAAGGAGAGAGATTAAAGGATTTGCTAAATCTCCGGCAGCAGTCAGTGGCAGAGGCAAACCCGGAGCTCATAAACATTATAAATCCCCCACCTCAGGGCTCCCAACCCCCCACATCCCTCCACTCGCTGTTTTTACTACAAACTTTTGCTTATTAAGTGCTGAGCGTATGCAAGAAGCAAAGCCTGGAGAGCACGTTGCTCAAGAGCTCATGTCTGGAGGGCAGGTATGAAAGGGAGAGGATGCTGAAAGCCAAAAGACCCTCAAAGCTCTCCAAACGTATGGCCTCGCAGGGGACCTCACCCAGCCCAAACCACAGCACTTGACTGTGATACTGAAAACAAACCCGGTGCCCTTTTAGCGCCCTCCTGGCTGCTGGCAGTGTCTTGGAGGAACAAAAACCAGCCCAAATTTTCTCCAAGTGAGGCAATAAATCAGTTGTGGGAAGAGCTGGAGGAGTAGAGGTCCCCCAGGAGAGGCTGCAAAGCCCGGCGGCGATGGAGGGGATGCTGAGAGAGGAGGAGGGCTTGGAAGAGAGAAGCAGCGATGAATTTAAAGGGAATAAAGGAGATGGGAGAGCGGAGGAAGGGAAAGCAGCTTTAGAATAAAGGAAGAGATTGACAAAGCAAAACAAAGATGGAGGAGAGGCACAGAAAGGAGACAAAAATAAAAGAGAAAAGCAGGAGGAGGAGGTAGTGGGGGAAGAGGGGAGGTGGCGAGACAGGGAGAATTAAAACAGTGACAGCAATTTAGCAGCCGAGTTTTATCTTCAAGTTTAACGGGAGAAACCAATCCACTGCAAGGAAGGTGGGTTCTGTCTCTGTCTGTCGCTGCAGCATGACCACCGAGGAAGGAGAGAGCAGAATTGGGTCCTTCCCCTCCTACCAGCAGCACTGCTGTTCATTAAAGATGGGATGCTGCCTGCTCCCCCTCCCTGCTCCTCTGCTGCACTGGATTATATCCTCATTACCCCCTCAACGACAGTTTGCCAATCATAATTTGGTTGTTATTATTCTTGATGACGAACTCTGGCAGCTCTGGCTCCCTCGACAGAAAATTCCTCTCTCCCATATCCTGCCCTGCCACGGGGAAGGCTTTTTTTTCCCAGAGATTTTAAAAAAAGATCATTTCAAGTGCAGGGTTGTTTTTTTTTTAAACTCAGCTTATCTGTTTCCTTGTGTTCTGTTTGTTATTTCACTGCAGATGGGCTTGGTTTAGAAACAAACAGCACTGGCTGTGACGCCAATAAACCTCCCCAGGAAAAAGAGCAGGTGGGAAGTTGAGATGTGGGGCTGTAAGGCCCCAGTTTGGAGAGCAGCTCTGCACCTCCAGCTACCCCATCCCTCTGCACATCACACCCTGAAGTCTGCAAGTTGTGCAGCTGGAAAAACAAAGCAGAAAGAATGTGTTAGACCTTGGGTCTGAGACTCCCTTTGGCCCTGTGGTTTTATCCAGGAGGAGAAAGCATTCCTCAGCTTGTCCTGGAGAGCCCATCTACTGAAAAATGGGGGTCCTGAAAACCCAATTTAGGAACCAAAAGTCCATGGAGATGTCATGAAAAGGACTGAATGAAATATTAATTCCCAGGTCTGCTGGGGCTCACAGCGGGATGCTGACCCACATGGCTTTGGGGCTCACAGTGGGATGCTGAGCTGCATGGTTTTGGGGTGGCAGTGGGATGCTGAGCTGCATGGTTTTGGGGTGGCAGTGGGATGCTGACCCACACAGAGACCCAGCAGAGAGGTTTTGGGGTTTCAGCCCTAGAGACAGCAGCACACAGCTGTGAGCTCTGCCCAGACTGAAATTTATGGGGCACAAGCACTGCCAGGATCACAGACAGCCCAACTGCCAGAGAGCTCCCCAGGACAGAGATACGGAGCCAAAGACACACACCAGTAAAAACAACCCAGACAGGATTGGGATGTCGCAAAAAGGGTTTCTTTCCTACAATCTTTAAGCCCATGGCTCTCTCTCCCTAAGGCAGCCTCTCACCACAGGCACAGAGCAGCGATTTGAGGGCAGACACTGCATCTTTCACTTGTCCTCCCCAGTATCTCAACAAGGCTGACGAGCAAAACCACAATGCAAAAAGATCCCTCTGGAGATGGGAAATCAGGGGCATCCAGTTTGTCTCCGTAACAGTATCAGGCAGGGCTGGAAGCGCCGCTCCTCAGAGTTTCACCTTGCAAATAAATAGCTCTGAATTGCAGCCAGAAGCAACGGGATCTTTCAAAGACATTATCTGGGAGCAGTCAGTGGAATGCACCTAAAGTCTCATTAATCATCCCGCCGCTTACAGTACTTCTTAATGGCTTTTATGGTTTATCCTTTGAACGCCAACAAAGAGTGTGATTTCTCCAGGCTTATTCTATTAAACAGAAATCAATATCTAACACAAATGTGCCAACGGTGGGAGATTTGGAACGGCCGAGGAGGCACCTGTCGGGCCTTTTCTCCTCTCCTGTGATGTGGGCAGCGGGGTCTCTGAGGGATAGGGGTCTGCCAAGCGTGGCTCCTCGCTTTGCAAAGCCAGGCCTGAGTGGGAGAGAGGCCAGGAGCTCACACAGGGGCTCTGAAACACATTCAGTGACAAAATCTTTCTCCTGGTGCTCAAAACTTTGGAGGTAAGTGCTGCGAGTGCGCAGGAGAGAGAAAATAGAAAGGAAAGAGAGGCAGAAGTGGGATGGGGCGGTTTTCATCTCTCCCTTCTATAAGGGCTCTTGTGAATCTGAGTGATGCGTGTGAGGCAGCTGAATCAACACTAAGCACAGGTATAAATAAGCTTCTGGGAACACGGGCTCGGGAGCTGAAGCTTGTTATTAATTTTTGCGGCATGAGAGGCAGGCAAGGAGAAGAGGTTTCAGGTCTTGCACCCCCAGAAATGGGACTAGAGAGTGGAAAAAGAGAGGAGAAAGAGGGGATTTGCTGTGCTGAATTAGTGGAAAATGAGTGCAGCTTTAGTACAGGGACAATCCTTCACCAGCAAGGCTTTTCAGCCCAGTTCATGCCTCACTGAACCCCCAACCCACCAGCCCAGGAGCCAAGAGAGTGAGAGCAGCCACCAAAGTGAATCAGCTCTGGGGTTCAACCTGCATTACTGGGCTAGCTCCTACACTCACAGAAAACAGGACCCAAAACAACTACAAAGAGCAGTATAAACCACGTCAGAAAGCAATTCCAAGATCCTAACAGAAAATGAAATTTGTATTTGTTAAAAACCACTTAGAAGCTTTGGAGCCTTCTCTTTATGCTCCTCTCAGAAACATGCTGTTAAGTAATTAGCAATTTGCCAGGTTTAAACAGTTACAAAAATCCTTCCTGAAAACACCAGAGGCAAATCACATCACTCCAGAAATGAGCTCCTTCCTCCAGAGCCCTCAGTGATACCAACCACCTCATTTTAGAGAAGGAATGGGGACAGCCCACCCCACTGCTGCTTTAGTGCACAACCAGCATCCCAGAGCACGTGGGAATCACACAGAGCAGGTGGGTTTAATTTTGTTTGGTGGCACAGACACCTGGAGCTCTCCATCCTTGCAACATCCCAGTCCAACCCATCCATGGACTGGTCGGATCAGGAGCAAGAGGACTCTGAGTCCAGCAGCATCCCAGGGGCACCAAGAGCATCTACCAACACCCAGCTCCAAACACTTCCCTACTCCACAGATGTCAGCAGAAGAATCCAGAGGAGATGAGAGATGGAGGGGGTGAAATCGGGGAAGCAGCCAGCCCAGGCAGCCCACACATCAGTGCTGGTGGCACCTCCTGCAGCACCCTACGGGATTATTTAGCATGGCTGATTGCACTCGCTTGTCTCTTCAGAAAGTTTCTCTTAGTGGAGAAAAAAAAAATCAAGGAGCCGAATAGTTGGGGATGCTCGAGGCACTTAACTACGCTTAGCAACCCCGAGCCTGCCAGAAACATCCCTGTGCAAGTGATGATTCCAGAATTAACTCCCGGCTCTCAGCATGCTTGGAAAGAAAAAAAAAAAAAAGGAGAGAAGCAGGCAAAGCCCCTTCAACAGCAGCTCTTGATTCGGGTTCAGCACCAGTTCACACTCAGCTCTTATCCCACTAAACACTTCCTGGATGGGGAACAGCATCCGACCTGCTGGGCAGCACCTTCACCTGCCAAAAACAACTGGAATTTTGGTGGTTTGGGTGAGTATCCCTGCCTGGGCTCCAGGTGCAGCTGCTGGCTGGGCTGGTGGTACCTAATTCAAGAGGAATGGCTCAGCAGTGCAAAGATGCAGGTAAAGAATCAGCAGGTTAAATATGTGTGGGAACAACTCTGGCTGCAGTGCTGGATCCCTGCATTGGGTTGTGAAGGAGCTGCCCTGTGCCAGCTCCCTGGAAAGGAGAGAGGAATCACCTGCTCCTCTGCCTCCTAAAGAATTAAGCGAGGAAATGTGAGAAAATGCCATTTCTCTGGCAATACAACAAAAGGTCATTACTTTTTTAGCTCTTTCCCAGGGAAGGGCATCACCAGTCAACATAATTAAAGCTGTTGGGATTGTTCTTGCACCTATCTGGATCTTTTCAATTATTTATTTCCTTGGCTCCCACTCTTCCAGCCCGAACATCACCACAGCATCAAAATCCTTCCAGAGCCACTCCTGCTCCTGCCACCTCAACTCGGAGGCAGAGCCCGCAGCCAAAGCAAACAGCTCCAACATCTCTCCTCTGAACTGAACTCGGTGTTAATAATTTAAAGCTTTACGGGTCCTTTTGGTTGCGTGGTAAATTATTCACCGATTTCCCCCTGCTAACAGCACCCCCGCCCACGGTGCGCGCGGAGCAGGTGCACCCACACAAAGAGAGACGCTCTTTACAACTTCGGAGATGCTCTATCATGTCAAAGAGAAGGGATGAAAGGCAGAGGGAGGACGCCAGCCTCGGAATCACATCCTCCGCTATTGCTCTCGAACAGATAAACGCTCCCGGAGAGTTTCGCGGGGCATGTGATGATAGGAGACGTTTTTGTGATACACAGGTGTGAAAAAGGGAGACAGGAGGGAGAATAAAACCTGATAACACTTCACTCAGGCAGCAGCAGCAAAGGCAGGTGCTTTTTATTCCCCAGCTGCATGAACCAAGAAGAGCAGAAGGGAAGCGCGGAGCAGCCGAGCCAGCTCAGATCCCAGGCAGGATCTCACCCTGGATGTGAGAACCTCCCGCGGCGAGGCAGCTCTGTTCTTCCTCCACACAGGTATTGCGCTCCCAGCAGCTCAGCTCTCGGGTTTCCAAACTGGGGTGCGCGACGCCTGCCTGCTCCTGACAGCCTCCCAAGGGCTCCCTGGAAGCAGACACGTTCATTTGCATCACCAAACATGAATTTAACTTTTTTGTGGAGAGACTGAAAGCCAGAGCTGGTCAGAGACAAGTTTGCTGCAGGAAACAGGGAAAAAAAGCCCGCCTGCTAAAGAAGGTGCTGCCTGAGAAGCTGAGGGCAAATCCTGTCCCTTGAGCCCCCGCCTGAACTTAAACCAGAGCAGTGTAATACACAGGGAAATCCCAAAGGATGTGAAAATTAGAGGGAATAGTATTATTTTTAACTCTAAGATCAGGAGTAACAAATTTTATGGCTTATCTGGAAACCACCTATGCATGCATACACCTACACACAGGTGTATTTGTAGGAACTCATTCCCGAGACACCTGCACCTTTGTTTCCATATCACAGCGTGTCCTTAATTTCTCCATCTCCAACACCTTCTCAATACGAAGCATCTTCTGCCCTGATTTTGAACCCCTCGAGGTCCATTTCATCTCACAGAGCCTGTCCAAAGGAGGACCCTTCCAGTGCCCTGCTAACAGGGAGCCTGGGGGCTGATTTCGCTGGTCACATCCCGCCAGGAGATCCTTGGAATGCTCTGGGAAGGGCAACAACAGTGGCAACTCAACACCAGGGTCCCAAGAGGCTTTTCAGACATCCCTGGGGGATAGTGCATTGCTCCACTCCCCACTCCTGAAGCTCCCAGGAAAATATTCTGCAACTTTGCTGTGAGAAGGATGGTGCTCACGGGTGAGGTGACACGAGTGGGATTTATCACCTGACACACTGGGAAGAAAAGCCAGTCCAAACTCAGCTGAGCACAGAGGCTTTGCCTTCGCCTTGGCTTGCGAGGGACACAACCTTTCTGAAAACTCTGGTTATTTATTTTGATAATCCTTTTGTTGGGATAAACACTTTGCTCTTGCCACAGCCCCAAGGTCACGGGAGTTAATGAGGAGAGGAGAAAGGCCAAGTGAATGGGATCTGTCCTTTGCAACCGAAGGCATTAGTGAATGAGAGGTGAAATGAGAGGGCTGGACTCCTTCTCCTCTGCTTTTCACTCGAAAAAAGCCAACAACAGCAACACAGCTGCAAAATAAATCTCTCTTTCTATCCCTTCCTTATTCTTTTATTCCCATTACTGCTCTCATTGCTCTTCCCTAGATACCACCACCTCCATACTCAAACCCATTCCTCACAACCCACACCCTGATGGGAAGAGAAGAGGTTCATATCCATGCCCTGGATCCTCACACAAACACCCCCAAGGCAACACTGTCCTGCCCCCTCCAAGGACCTCACACCCTTTTATAGATCCTTACACAGAGGTGGCCTTAGAGCAGAGCAAAGGGGTGGAGGGGAATCTGCCAACCCCTCCCTGCTTGGATACAGCCATTTTGGTGCAGAGATCTGCAAGAAGAATATTAAGCTTGGTCTGAATGCAGCAGCCTCGCTCAAGATTTATGAAGGATGAAGGAAGGAAGATTCTGAGGCAAAGCATCATCTCAAAAATAACTGCCGAGTCCTAGCGGGTATAAAAGATCTGTCCATAAACCAGTTTGTCATCACCAGTCAATAAAAATTCAAGCAATGGGAGGAGGAGGTGATAGCCAGGGTCTCTTGCCTGCCAAGCTGCCCCCCGAGTGATCCCGGCTGGATCACCTGCACACACAGGTGTGCAAAGGCAAGTCCATCCTCAGCCTGGCTCCAAACACAATTCCCCTGCCCCAAAGGGTCGAGGTGGGCAGTTACACCCATCCCAACACACAGAGAAGGGGTCCGATGGCCAGATAGCATCAGGGCATTAAGACAAGAACAAAAGGAAGCATCCTCATGTTCCACCAGGGGAGGTGTAGGTTGGATGTTAGGAATGAGCTCTGCATGGGAAGGGCTGTAAAGCACTGGCACAACCGCCCAGGGCAGTGGTGGGATTTAAAGGATGTGCAGACATGGCCCTTGGGGACATGGGCCCTAGGGGAATGGTTGGACTCAACGGTCTTACAGAGCTTTTCCAACAGCAATGGTTCTGTTATTTAAGGGAGAAGGATGGAATCACACCCACAAAACCCATCTGGGGCACGGTGTCAGCACCAAACCCATGCGCTGGTACTTATCAGATGTCCAGGAGGACCCTGTTTCTCTCTGCCACCCACTGCTAACATTTGAGCCACCTTCTGAGACACAGAGAGGAGGATCTGGTGCCACCTCGGGTGACCCACGCGAGGCAAGGCCTCCTGGTCACAAGCTGTATCCAGCAAAAGCTGCCCAAGGCATAGGAAGAGGTTCTTTGATGAGCTGCACCAAGCTGAAGGCAGTTGGCAAGCAGAGCAATCCATAGCTGTGATAAAAATCTGTGTTTAAAGGAGGTTGGTTGCTTTTCTTTCCTTTCTGTGAGTTTTTAAGGCTGCCTGATACAAAGGAAAACACCCCAGTTGGTAAAAGATGAAGGAAACTTCTCTCACATCATCTTTCCCATCACAGGCAGCCCAGACACTCTGAGATACTTCTTCTACCTGCCAGCCCCGGGAACCTTCACATCTGATTTCCCTGTGCCGCACATTCAAAGATGGGACATCCCCGGGAGGCGACGCCGGATCAGCCGCCAAGGGCTGACAGCAGCAGAAAGGGAAGCGCCAGAGCTGGAGAGGATCTGTCAGAGTTCTCCAGGCTCTCATCCAGCTGGGGCAGGCCTGTTGCTTTGCTGTTAATTCTCCAGTGCTCTATCAAGCTGAGTTTTAAATAGCTCAGATGATGGAGAGGACTGTGGAGGCTTCAAGTTCTCTCCAACGGGAGGACTTCTGCTGCAAAATAATTTATTCCCTAAGGGAACATCTCTCCCTAGCTTTTGCCCACTTCAGCCTGTCCTCAGCTTCCAGCCTGATGGATTGTGCTCCTCTACCGCATCCTCCCGCAGCATCCCTCGGCAAACTCCTTTGCCCATCAAGGCATGGGGACAACGCCAGTGCCACCAAGCCAGCCAGAGCCAGGACACCCAGGGAGGCAGGAGCAGCACCAACATGGGAAGATGAACCCCTTTCCTCCCAATCCCCAGCAATAAATTCCATTATTTGTGTGCTTCTCTGCTGTAACAAACAGGAGCATGCAGGGATATTACTGAGGTTGATTTAGAGCCACCACGAACCACGTGTGACCAAGCACACCGGCCATGTGCACCCTTGCTTGCTCTCCATCTCACCAGGTTTTTCATTCACTGAACCTTCTGGCTGAAAAAAAAAATAAAAAAAATTTGAAAAAAAAAGAAAAGCCTCGCCATCCCTTCTCATTACTAATCATTCCCATCAGCCTCCCAGGAAGCACTCTGGGGCCACTTGACCATTAACAGGGCACTAAATGCAAGGCGGAGGAGGATATATTAATATCTAATAAGAGTGATAGATGATGCGAGCTACTCGGGCACTCTGGCTCAGGTACTTGTGGCAGGTACCGGAGCTAATTTAAAATAATAATAATAATAACAACAATAATAACAGCAGCAGCAGCAGCAGCTGCCTTAATTTTCCAAGTCAATTGATTCCTCAGCAGGAATGCCATCTTGACAGATTTATTTTGATCGAATTGTCTAATTGAATACAGTTCTTGTTTCCCTTCACTTTGTGACCTTTCACGCCTGTGAAATAAATGCAATTTGGAGAATTATTCCTCAGCAGCAAACACAGCTCCTCCAGGGCTGGGGTGCCTGCTCTGTGTCCCCAGTTTGCCAACAGAACACTATCAAAGGATGCCAAAGCAAAGGAGGTATCCAGACTAGGGCGCTCTGCCAGCATTTTGTTTCCACTTCCACTTTAAAAATGTTTAATAAAAAATAGAACTATAGGAGGTTTTTAAGAAGCACAATCAAACATCCTGGCTGTTTGGGCAGATTTTATTTTCTGCCTGCTCAGGTCCCCAGCATTTGCTGTACCACAGCTCCTTCCAGATTAGTGGGAATAGATTTTTTCCCAGTGCTACGATGCTGCTGGAATAAGACATACCAAGCCCTTCCCTTCATCCAGCAGAGACCGGGGCTCCAACCCCCACCAGCCATCCATCCAACTCCACCTCCTCCCCAGGCCCTCCCAGCTCCTGCCTGGGATGCTCTGATGTGCCAGACACGAGACGATGCTTCCCATAAATTTCACAAGAACAAGTATCAGGGATTAAAAATAACTAAGCCACGTCCCTCACAGACAAACGCGCTGTCTGCGCGCCAAGAGAGGTCCTGGTGAGAAGAGTTGCAGCTGAATATTTTATAATAATATCAATCAATATTAAAAATGAATGGCCTGCTCAATTTTTAAAGCATCTTAAATTAATCTTTAAACACAACTATTTTGCTTAAACCAAAGGCTTTTGGTAGCCTGAGAATGGTATTTCCATCTGCTCCCTCGGGCTCGTGCCAGGTAGCTAGAAGAGGTCTAATAAATAAGCAAATAATATACATCCAGCACAATTCCCTTGAACCTCAAAAGGGGGAAAATGAAGAATTTACTACTAAATTTATTATTGACTCAGCAGCAAAAAACATCTTTATCAGTGCATTATGATAGGCCCTATTGAGACTATTAAACCGGCTAAATCCACTGGGTTTAGGCTGGGTAACAAATTCAGCTGCTAGCCCTGGAGATCAGGATGGTGCAGGACCACAGAACCATTTAGGCTGGAAAAGACCTCTCAGATCGAGGACCAATCCCCACCTTGTCCAGCCCAGAGCACTCAGTGCCACATCCAGTCATTCCTTGGACACCTCCAGGGATGGGGACTCCAGCACCTCCCCGAGCAGCCCATTCCAATGTCCAACACCCCCTTCTGTGAAAAAAACCTTCTGATGTCCAACCTGAACCTCCTCTGGCACGACTGAGGCTGAAAAAGAGAGGGATGGGGGAACAGGGAAGCCATGGGGCTGTAGTCAATTTGGGTTGAACCCATCTAATCTCTCCAACAAATGCCTACACCTAAACCAACCAAAATTTGGGCAATATTCCATGCTCCATAGGCTGCCCCAGTGTCTCAAGAGCTTTCCCAGCGTGGGAAAAGACACTCAGCCAGGCAGTGAGTTTCCCAGTGCCAGTGTTTTTAATATATTCAGGAGAATGTGGCATTTCTGATGGCAAGACTTCTGCCTCACTTGCCGTTTAATGTTAAGAGGCTTGTACAGTCAGCAGCGTTTAAAGAGTAATGACTGTTTTCATGGTAAATGCTCTGTTAAATAACCCAGGATTATTGTGTTGTGTTATTGCATATATAAAATGGCATTTCAAAAAAAATAATAATTGTTTTAGAGCTAATTGATGTTTTTAACCGGCTCCGTGCATGGAATTTTTATTTGGCAGAGGGTCGGGCTGCTGTCAGGAAAAGGCAATAGAGGCAGAGAGGCTTTGACCTGCCAAACTCACTCTGCCTGGGTTTTGTATGGTTCAGGTGCTGCTTGTGGTCGAGCAACAGGAGGAGGTTCAAGCTCTCTGCTCTAAAATACAAAATCTCATTCCAGCCACAGACAGCTGGCTCTGCACTCCAAACCTGAGTGTCCACCCATGGCTGGAGCATCCCTCGTCCACACGTGGTCAGTGAGACACCGGAGAGTCACCGTGCCATCAGCACCTCTGGCTCCACTGGGCAAATCTCCTCCTCTCAACCCCCCAGCTTTGGTCGGTTCTCCATGCAGTGACACTTCAGAGCCACCCAAATCTCGCTGGGGGGGTGGCACATCCCCCTCCCCTGTTCCCAAGTGTTATTTCTGCAGACAGCCAAGGAGAACCGCCCTAATGCTCAGGCTGATGAATCACTGGTGAGCAATCCTGCTGCGGGAGTTTAACTGTGATCATTCCAGAAGGGATTAGGGTGGCTCTGCTCCTTCCCTGAACCCACCTCCCACGAGGCCACTGTCCTCAGCAAAGCCACCACTGTCATTTCTCTCATCACACGGTGGTTTTGGCACCCACCACAGCCCTGCCCCGCTGAGCTGAGCACAAAGATTGTGACCATGTGGCTGCTGAGAGCCCAAACCCTGTTTACACCCCTCGGAGTCTGTGCGCTCTTCAGTCCTCAATCCAAGAGTGGGGAAGTGCTCCTGCCTTTCCAGCCTGGAGCCCTTGAGCTCCTCTGACAGCAGACGCCTCGCTGACCCCTGCCTGGAGGCTCACGGGGCACTGGGGCGGTCAGAAGCACTGGCAGGGTCCAGAAGCTTTGCGGAGACAGTGACTTTGGGGATGTGGAGTTTATCACACGAGCTCTCGGAGTTGCTGGAAGGGAGAGCGGGGCCATCAGAGCCCACAGTTAAAAGCCTCGACCATCTCCTAAGATCTCTGAGTCCGGAGACAGTCCCAGTGTCAGCACACTCAGATCACAGGGTGAGATCAGGGGGTGGCACGCACCTCCCAAAGGGACCCGGGGTGTCACTGAGTGTCATCCCTCGCAGTCTGGCAGTTCATTAACTCCAAAGAGTCCCCAGCACCTCTCCTTTGGCATACCAGAGCACCATGAACAACCTCTCAACAGCTTATAACAAACCACAGACCCGTAGTGCAGAGGCCAAAAGCCACCAGCTCTGAATCATCACAGGGAAGGAGGGATGAAAGCCACCATTGTGCCCCAGACCCTCGCAGCAGCAGGGAATGGGCCAAAGGAAAACGTTTAAATGAAGCACACGATGAGGTTCGCAGACAGGCAGGGAGGAAAGCTCCGCGCTCCTCCAGCACGGGAAGGACGGCACAAAAATAATTGGGCTGAGAAATCTAAGGGAAGACTGGCCAGAGCAGGAGAGTTCAAGACCATGAGCCTGCTGGTTTGAAGCTGTTCCTCATCCTCAGAAGTCGCTCCCAGGCCTGTCTTTGCTGAGCCATCTGCCTCATATGAGCACTCAGAGTGTAATCTGTGGACTCTCCCAGACCTGGCATCTTCATTGCTGCCCTGTAATAAGAGTTGCCACCTCCTGCTACAGCCTTTTCCAGCCCCCAAAACAAGCTCGATCTGATCTGGGAGACCACATCCTACTTGAAGATTCACAGGGAGGTGACAGGAGTCATCCCCTTTCTTAGCATCACCCCATGCTCTGCTCATGTGCTGTGATGCTACAGCAGCTGCACAGCCCACGAGGTGCTGGTTAAATGCAGCTCCGTGTGCTCTGTCAGTGTCAGTAATATCGCTGGCTGCACACACAGACTCTATAAAACAAGATACAGACGTGGGAACCTGAGGCCAAAACAGTCTCACCAACATTTTCTCCCAACCCCACCCTCTGCAAAACCCAGAGCACCCCGTCCCTCAGACAGGACAACTCCCCAGCTCACTCTTTTCTTCAGAGGGAGCCTTTTCCAGGTCCCGGGGGTCTGTCTGAACCCTCCCCTCCCTTGGAGGCACCTGGATCCCAGAAGGACACTGCCCTAATGGGTTACATCTCATTACCGCCACCGCAATGTCAAACCACGTCTCCCTCTGCCTTCAGCATCTGTCTCCACGGTATCCAAGTGCCTCAGATGAGTAGAAAAGTCCCTTTGTGTGTTTTCCCAACCCTTGGCTGTACAAGTACCGTTTAATCAAGCTCAGTAATGAAGGCAGAAATGAGCCAGAACAGGCTGTGCTGCCACAGGCAGGATCAGCACAGACTTTGAATCAGAGGTGGGGGCCGACCCCGCTACCCGCAGGTGACAAAGGGGACAGGAGCAGCAATGGGGTCGGGCACCTCCACGATGCTCCAAAGGATCCAAGCATCCTCAAAGTTCCAAACAGCCCATGGGCACATCAGCTATAACACAAGTACACGTGGTAAATCCCAAAGCAGTCCCCACACATTAACACTATGGGATATTTAATTCTCCAATGTTCCCAGGCTCAAATTTAACCCTCCACAAAAGCAGCACTCGCCTCAGGACCCCTAAAAGATATTTAGGGCACAAAGTCTGTGCTTTGGAGTGTACTCCTGCCTGGCACTGCAAGCCCAGATGCTGCTGCCAGCTCCCGAGCTCACTTCTGAACGCGGTGCCTGCTCCCCGGGCTTGGCTTTCTCCCTCTCTCCAGGATCCTCCTTGCATGGATGCTGTCACCATGTGCTTTAATTAGCACTTCCCTCCAGCCTGGCCAACTCCTCCTGCTTCCAGCACTTGTGAGATAACTTCCCCATCTGTAAATCAGACACCAGAAGACATCTCTCCCTCCCACACCATCCCTGACAAGAGTCCTGCCCCATCGAACATCCACTGGATGTTTTGAGGGGAGTCACACAATAATGGAAGGTGTTTGGGACACACAGCTTTCCTAAAACCAACTCCTCTGGCCAGAAGTCTCTCCATGTCTGGTGTCACACTCTCACCTCCCACCCACTTGTTGCTTTTCCCCATCCGCTCAAATCTGCAAATCCTGGAAACAGGATTGTATGAAGATCTCACCTTGTAAAGAGCTGAAGTTCATGTGTGGAGCTGTAGGAACGGTTTAAAGTTTCCAACGATAATCTGAGATCGTCTCAGAAAAGCCACAAAGCAAATAAAAGGCACTTCAAAATATAGAATCCCAGGATGGTTTGGGTTGGAAGGGACTTTAAGGTTTGGCCTGTTCCAACCCCTGCTGTGGGCAGGGTCACCTTCCACTATCCCAAGTTGCTCAAATCACCCCAAACTTAAGTTAACTAATCAAAAATACTTGATTTTTGTTCACCACCTCGTGGTCTGGGCTTTGCCCCTCCTCTTCCAAGTGATTAACCATTACAATCACTAGTAGGGAATTACTATTTCCCCCTAATCAAGAGGAAGGAGAAACACATTTGCAGCCTGTGCTACACAGGTGCAGCCAACTCCAAATAACTTCTATTTCTTGGAAAAGCACGTTCAGGATCCTACTGCTGACATAAAACTCCCTGCAAGCTGTTCTGGGCAGGGACTATCTCTGTGCTGTAACACCCGCACAGTGCCTGTCCCAGCCTCCAGGCCCTACTACAGTATAAATAATGATAATCCCTCACTCAGCAATACAATGGAACACTTGCACGGTATTAAAAATTATTTAAAATTCATACCTACATTGGGAAATTATTCAGTAAACTCTAATTACTTATCAAAAGCAACGATGATAGTTTTAAGGAGAGGGAGTGCCCATAAATACAGAGCCATAAATAAACTGCTTCTCGGTAGCAAGAATTAATTTGTATTTAATTGCTAGAAATTGCTATCAATTACTAAACATTCCTTGCAGAATGGGCAAATTCTTTTAAGAACAATTTCAATTGCTAATTGGAAGTCTTTTTTTTTTTTTTTAATTTTCCTTCTTTCTCATCCCAGCTCCTGCCGAGTGCAGGAGACCTCCCAGCCAGTGGGGTTCTGCACTTCTTGGGGGAGCAGAGAGAGACCCATGAGGAGCCAAGGAGCTGCTTAGACTTCAGGAGGTTTGACCACCTGTGAAACCCTGAAAACAGTGGAAAAACAGTGCTGAGAAACATCCCTGACACAGCAAGGAGGGTGATTCCTTGCAAAGGATTGAAAGGAGGGAACTGAGAGCTGAAGTTACACATCCATCACACATCCAGGGAGATAAACATCTCCCAGGGACTGTGTATTCCCCCTGAATGCTACAGAAAAGCCATTGCAGATGCTGAGAGAGGCTCTCTGTGTTCCAGAGCCAGACCCTGCCCTTGATCAGAGGCAGGGAGGCTGCAGGATGATGCTCCTGCCGTGTGGCAGGACAGGAGCTGAGCCGCACGCCTGGCTGCTGCTTCCCGCCTCTCCATGCTGAACAGCCCTGCTATCGCTCCTGACTCATTTTCTGGTGTTTTCTGCTTTGCTGTTGGCATAACATCCCATCAGCACAGTTAATTACATCCACGCTGAGTGTGAAGGACAGGCTGAGTCTCGCAAGGAGCCAGCGGCTGTGCAATCCTTCCCGCTGCTCTCGCAAAACAGCTTCCGTGGATGCTGACAAACCGCGGCGCGGGGCTGCCATGTGCGAGACGGCAGTTCCGAGGGAGCCCCTCCCTGCAATGCCAGGATTTGGGACTGCTCTCACCCCCACACCCCTCTGAATTCACCCAGTGTCTCTGATGTGAGCTCAGACTTGTGCCTGCAAACATCTTGTGCTGGGGATGCCCCATCCCTGGAAGTGTCCAAGGCCAAGGTGGAGAAGCTTGGGATAATGGAAGGTGTCCCTGCCTGTGGGACACGAGATGAGCTTTAAGGTCCCTTCCAACCCAAACCATTCTGGGATTCTCTGATCTCCCTGACCATCATTACCCAAACAGAGGCTACAAAGCCTCCCAAAAAAGTTTGCCAGAAGCACAAAATGCAAAAGAAACATCTGCCCATGGCAGCTGCTCTGCCCCGTGCCTGCAGAGAAAGCCCCAGCACAGAAAGCCCTGCTCCCACCCAAACCCGCCCTGCTGGTGGAGGCACTTGTACATCACGGGTGACAGCGGATTGGAAGCAGAGGAGGGTGCTGGGAAGAGCTGCTCATGTCTACAGCTCGATTAAAGAGAGATCCAGGGTCTCCAGGACTGTCAATCCAACATCCAGGCACCGCTCCATCACCGTCCCCCCAGGAACGGGCTGACAGTCACAGGGAGCCATGTGCCAGCCATGACAAGCAAAGCAAGTGACGTGCACATCTCCTGCTTACAATAACAGCCCTTCCGTGTCTAATCCATCATATTTGATGCAGATCTCTTACCCTGAAGTGTTGTCAATGAGGATTTAATTTAGTGCTAATTAGACAAATATTGCATGTTGAACAGCCATTGATTATTAAGAGACAGGGAGCGTGGCTCAGCTCAGCAGTGTGCACGGACACGCTGGATTATATCTGGGATGAGGCTGGTAAATGTCTTGCTGTTTCTAATCATCAGATAGTAATTAACGTCCAATAACTTGTAACTTGGTTTATCATTATAGATTTAGGAAGACAGTAATAGTACTGTATGCTAATTAAATATCAATTGATTATTTAAGGCATATAAAGATTTAGCAGCAAGGTAATAGATATACACAGTTGTTAAAGTTTAATATCCATCACACAGCATTCTCCTGTTCTATTAAGTTAGTGTTTAATGAAAAAGAGTGTTTTTCCTGTAGGAAACTTTTGGATGGGTATTTCCAAAGTGTTTGACAACATGCATGTGACCTAAAGTTCAGAGTCCCTCAAAGGAATAAAAAAGTCAGGAAATTCGGAGCCTCAGGTGAAGTCAGGTCAAGTAAGAGGTAGTGGCAGAGCCCAAGGCACTCCTAAACTTCCCATCTGACATTCTGCATCTCAGCCTCCCTCTCAATTCATGCAAAACCCCAACAAAGAAAGACAAGTTGTCAATTTGCTGCGGAATAAAACTTTCAAACCCCAGCCTGGCACCTTCTGGAATCCCACCACCCCACAGGGCAGCCTCATCCGATAGGAAAAGACAAGCACAAGGAGCTAAAGTTTGGAGCAAACTTCCCTAAATAATAACAGGAAAGGAATCAATAGAGCCCTGCCAGCCCCTCACCCACAGTACCTGCCCTCAGAGCTGCCTCTCCTCCCAGGATGGGGTCGGACCCCGTGCTCAGGGCCAATGATTTGGGAGGGCTGGCTAGACTGAGCTCCTTCCCATGAGAGAGATAAAACCAGAGATGAGAGACAGAAGCCCGGCATCTGAAAGGGAAAAGATAAATGGCTTCTGAAGGGAAATAACCTGC
The DNA here is from genome assembly GCA_013400915.1 of Pardalotus punctatus. Taxonomy (NCBI): domain Eukaryota; kingdom Metazoa; phylum Chordata; class Aves; order Passeriformes; family Pardalotidae; genus Pardalotus; species Pardalotus punctatus. The sequence continues at coordinate 86,070 of VZTX01015517.1, forward strand.
TGGACTCCATGGGTTTGGCAGCACCCTGCTAACTGCACTATCAGTCTTGAAAACCGCTGCAAGCTCAGCAGTCGCAAGACAAAGCACAGGATTTGGAGAGCGAGGCCAGGCAGATGCCCAGGCTTCTTCCCAAAGGGAGCCCATGGCCGGGACCATGTGTTTTTGGCCACCCTGGGTGGCTCCCAGCTTGGGGAGAGAGATGGAGCAGGGAGAGCACCTTTCAGTGCAGGGAGCTGCTTCCTGCAGAAGGGCTGGCCCCGTCGTTGATTTACAGGGCAATAAAAGCGAAATCAAGGAAAATGCCTCAACTGCACCCCTGAGAGTGTCCAACCTCAGTTATAGAGTCTGGGCAGGCACCTCAGCTGCCTCTTAAAAGCTTGTCTTGTACACAATGTGTCTGGCATGACTGGGGAAGGGGTCCAGGGCTGGCTGGCTCTGTGATGGGTGCTGGAGCACAACAGCCACAGCAAGGAGAGAAGGAAAAGTGCTGCTGCTTGGGAACACCACAGAAAAAGGCAGCAGGAGGCAGCAGGATGAGGCCAGCAGCGATCCTGCAGCGGGCTGGAAAACCCCAGTGCATGGAAGGAAAATCAATACACTCCACCATGGACCTTCTCACATGGGGCACCACAGGATGGGGATCTAGAACGAGACATCAGCAACCACACAGCTCTGTTTCAGAAACCTCCAGAGCCCTTGACGGCATCCCAAAGTACCAGTCCTGCAGCACAACAATGCTATGAACAGGCACACTCCTGCACAGGGAGATTCAGGACAAAAAGATTGCTCCCCAAGCCCTCTGTGCCACCCAGCAGGACATTATCAGCCAGCGGCAGCCTGAAACCACTGCAAAGGTGGCTTTTCCTATCAGCTGGGAAAAGTTTATACTGGGCTGGGTCTCAAAAGCAGGGAAGCACCTAACAGCTCCCAGCCTCCTTCCCTACAGCCGTCCCAGACAGTGGTTCCCACCTCAGGTTTCCCACCAGCCCACAGGGCAGCAGCTCCAGCCGTGCCTGGGTCACTGTCTGAGGCACCTCCTGCTCCCCCCCTGCCCACCAGGCTCCTTACTCCGTGCTACAGAGGAGATTCGATTTCTCTGACACAATTTCTCCTTGACAAATCTCTGCTGGCTGTGGCACAGCTTCTTGTCTTTTCTAGCTGATCGCAAATGATTTTGCTTGTTTGCTCCAGAGCTTTGCCGGGATGGAAGGTGAGCGATCTCCTACGATAGTTTCTCTCCCTTTTCTACACCAACCACTCTATTCGACCTTCCCCAGTGGTCTGGAGCATTCCCTGCCCTCTGGGATGAGCAGCAGCCATCCTGACATCACTCCAGCCACTTCCCCACAGAGTCAAGCAGGAACAGCACCAGCCCAGGCAATTTATAGCAGAACTCCAGCAAGAGAGCAAAGCAAAGGCTGAGAGAAACCCCTCTCAAATAGTTTTGCAGTGGAGTTTACCCAAGCTGCAGCAGGCAACAAAGAAACGTCAAGAGCAATGAGACGAGGCAGGGGAGACGTCGTAGCAGATAAAGGATTCTTCAGGTATGAGACAAAACCAGCTTTGGAAACCTCGCAGAAGTGAGTTTAAAGTCTCCAGAGGATATCAATTGAGAGTCTGTCACTTGGTGTCAGGATAACTTTCTGGACAGCTCTCGGAGCTTGTTAAGCTCTCGCTTGGGCTGCATGTGAGCTCTGGTGGCAGTGCTGTCTGAAGGCACAAGCGCTGAAACCAGAGATGAAAAAGATCTGCTGAGTCCACACAGCTTTTCCATTATCCCTCCAACATCCCCCACCATGACCTGCAGCACCCCAGCGGTGATGGGCACGGGGAGCTCAGACAGTGTTGCTCCAAGACACGCTCCCCCAAGGAGGGGATGTCTCTAAGCAGGGGAAACACTGTGAAATTGGGCTCCTCTCACCCCAAAACGAGGGCTGGGGTGTCCAGAAGGGGTTTGCGGGCGCAGGGTGGGAAATGCAGCATGAGATGCAGTGGCCTGTGTAAAGCAGGTGGTCAGAGCAGACGGTCATAACACTGTCTCAGCATTACAATCTATGGCTCTGGGTAGAAAATAGCTGCTTCCCCCACAGCAATCATTTCATCAAAAACCCTGCAAGACTCCTGCTGTTCCCACTAGCCCTGGATCCCTAACTTTAATTAAGTCCAAAGAGCCTTCCTGCAAGAACAAGGGAGGAGAGGGTGACTCAGACAGCGATGGGACCAGTCAGCGCAATTATCATACAGTTAAGAATATTAATTAAAAACAGCCCTCCCCCCAGAAAAAAAAAAAAAAAAAAGGCAAACTAATCAATTCTACTTAAAGGAATATATGGGGATAAGGAGCAGGAGCAGGGAGGGTGACGGAGACAGAGATGGGACGCGCTGTGAATGCTAACAGCTTCCCACCGTGGCCGCTGCCGCAGTCAGCCCCAGGCCTGGCTGCTTCCAACAGTTACTCTGAGTCTCCTCGGAAATGGGCTCAATCTTTCCTTCTACCTGCTGCCGCATCAGAGCAACTCCTGTGATCACACAAAGGACTTTAAATCTCAGCTTTAACTGCCTTGATTGAATTAAATGCAACAGCATGGTAAAGCAGGCTCTTCATTTCAGGTACGAGCATGGGGCCCTGCTCTCCCGCTAACGGCACTCTCCCTCTCTCGGAAATGATGAGTTGCTCATGGGTTATGCTCTTTAAGAAAGGAGAAAAAAAAGTCATCTGATAAAGTGGGTTATAAAACCGGCGGTGGTAATAAATGGAGAGCAAGGAGTCTGATGCAAAGCCTGCAGAGGAGGCAGAACCCGCTGTAGGGACACAATATCTGAACCATGATTAATACATGACCACGGGTGACAGCGCAGGTGCCACCCGCAACACAGGGGACAACGAGAGCAGAGGGAAGCTCACCCAGGCACCAGAGGGAGGGTGTCGGGGAGGATGATGAGTGACTGGCTCCCAAGTGTCGAAGCTGAGGGGGGAGAGGTCCCTGGTGGGCACCTCTGGCTCAAGCGCCAGCAGCCCATCTGTGGAGATGCTTCCACCATGGCGATGCAGCTGGGATAAAACCCAACCAAGCTTTCCAGGCAGGATCAACCCCGGAGGGCCAGCCATGACCTGCCAGTGGTGCTCCCACAGCAACCGCAGGGCACACATCAATGAGGAGAGTGAAGAAAAAGGTGTGACTCCATAGCACAGTGCCACAACAGCCTCTTGGCAGAGGGCACCACACGGGACCGACCACGGGCATGAGGGGACGAGGCCAAGCAGGGACATGATGAGGAGGGAACAGCCCTGCAGTGACTCCTCATCCTCCAACAAAGCCACAGTCCCGTGAGCACGGGCTGCAGGAAAAGGCATCTCATGTGCTTGGGTTCAGGCCAGGGAAGGGAAAGAGTTGTGGAACACTCAGCCTGCAGAGACACTGCAGGAAAGCACTCAGAGTGGAGAAAAACTGAGGAGAGCACAGCTCTGGCATTCCCAGCTCCTGCCCAAAACTCTCCAGGCCAGATCTGCAGGGAGCAGCACCACCACACACTCATCACAGAGGGTGTAGAAGAGCTCAGCTCCCTCCTCTCCTTCCATGTTCATCCTCCTTTCCTGGGACTCAGTGAAACAGGAAGAAGAGCAGCACGCTCCCGTGGCTCCTACAAGCCCCGACACAGAGCAGGATCTGTCACAAGAAGGTGCCCTGGGAGCATAAACCATTTCTCTTTATCAGTTTCTATTATTATCACATTAATGGAACCTTCACTGGCAGGATGGATGCTCAAGTGCCCAGGAAGCACTCCTGGCTCTTTCCTGCCCCTCCATGGGAGCAGGGCACTCTGCCGACAAATCCCCAGGAGAATTACGGCCGGGTTCCGGGCGCAGACACGACTATCGGTTCCTTTTTATGAGCCTTCATTGTTATTACCACCTATTTCTTTTTACATTCCTGCCAAAATACCAAACATTAATCTCCCTCGCTCCCTGCAGGCAAAACATGGGTAATTGGATTTATATGGGTTAGAAATTTGTTAGATTTTTATATAAATATATATATATACACACACACACATGCACATGCAGACACACAGGGAAAAGAGGAAAAACAGAAGGTGGGGGGATACATTATCTCTTTGGGACTGGTCCTGGCACTCGGGTCCCAGCTGGCTGAAGCCAAAGACCCCCAATTCTCTGTGCTGGCTGCTGGGCTTTAATTTAGCAGCTCAACCCACAACGCTGAACTTCACACACTGAGAGTTACCAGTCATGGATTTTTCTTTGGTGCACCCTTTGCAATGCCCTGGTTTTCCCCTTTACCCACTCCCTTCTTCCACCTGGCATTTTTCTTTCCCCACTCCCAACTTTTCTTTCTTTTCTTCCACTTTCTCCCTCTTGGACTCCCATTTCTCTTCTCTCCAGCTCCAGCCTGGAGGCGACAACACACACAAGCCTTGGCACACCAAGAGAAGAAAAAGCAAGATGTGTGACATGTCCTCAAGTGTCCCCACTCTGAACCCACCAGCACTGGAGATGGCACAAAGTACCTCATCAGCATCAGCACAATTTGCTGATCTTTTACAGGATGAGAAAAAATATCTTAAATTTACAGCTCGCACCACAACAGATGTTGTTCTCATTATCCTCCCCCTCCACAGAGAAACAGACTTGGAGACCCATTTGTATCCCAAGGAACAAGTCCGTCAAGTGAGCATAGTCATGGAAACAACTCATTTTAAGCAAATCTTGGGAAATATTCATAGGAAAACAGAAATATAAAATGTGAGCATTTTGCACTGAAGAGCCGACCTTGAAGGGTTCTGTCAGGAAAGACAAGACCTACATATCAAATCCAACCTGCAGTAAACAACCCATTACAGGCTAAAAATTGTTGACAGGGGCTGTGGGGAAATTATTTTTCTCATTAAAAAAGAAAAAAAAAAGAAAAACCAGCACATCCTAACCCTCAAAGGCTGCTCACAAGGACAGAGGAAGAAGTGATAGTCACCGAATCAGATATTTCTTATGAACTGTCTGCTCGGCTGCAGTATCTAAAGATTATCACTTAAAACAATATGTCCAGCTGTTGTAAAAAGCATCCGTGGTTTAGGGCTGAGGAATGCAAGGAGGAGGCAAACTGTGAGAGCAGTCAAGGGAACACAGCAACTCCTTGGAAAGCAGGAATGTGAAAGACAGCTACTGTGCCCCTATTTCGTTTTGCAGCGTTAACACCTAATCCTGTTCCAGAAACAAAGCCCTGAGCTCCTGGAGGAGTGTGCGTGATCCAGGGGAAGGACAGCTATTACCAGGGAGTTTATTATCCTTGCAAAAAGATCTCTGTACCCTATAGCGCAAGGATTACCAACAGTTCAGTCTCATCCCCGGGAGGTAAATATCACCACTTGGAACTATTTCGGGTTAGTGGAGCTTAAAAACTTAGCGTGGGGGGTGGGTTTTTTGCTAGACAAGAGGACCTTCCCAGGGCTTGAATCCTGGCCCTGGGAGAGGTGACAATGAGGGTCTCCTCCTCCCTCTGCAGAGCCCCCCCAGCTCGCTGTGCTCTCCAAACCAGCATTTTCTGAAGCGAACCCCCAGTGTTGTGGTTCCAGCCTGTGCCAGCAGGACTCTCCAGCTCTGACGCTGAGTCCAGCCCTACACCCACGCAAAACCTGCCTGGTGCTGGCTCAGCAGGAGAGGGATTGGCACAGGAAGCAGCCAGAGCCTTGCTGGCTGAAGGTGAATTCCCCAAAGCCAGCCCTGAATCTCCTCAAAACCAGGCTCGAATCTTCCCCTTGCACAGCAGGACTGTGGTCTTGGAACGGGGACAACCAATGGTGGGGACAACAAACTGCAGGGAACATCAACCTCAGGGACAACCAGCAGCAGGGACAATGAAGCACAGGGAGCATCAACCTCAGGGAGAACCAGCATCAGGGACAATGAAGCACAGGGAGCATCAACCTCAGGGAGAACCAACATCAGGGACAATGAACCCCAGGGAACATCAACCTCAGAGACAACTAGCACCAAGGAGAACCAGCCTCAGGGACAATGAAGCACAGGGAACATCAACCTCAGGGAGAACCAACATCAGGGACAATGAACCACAGGGAACATCAACCTCAAGGACAACCAACATCAGGGACAATGAAGCACAGGGACAAGCCCCAGGGAACACCAACCTCAGGGAGAGCCAGACCCAGGGACAACAAACTGCAGGGAACACCAGCCTTAGAGACAACCAGCCTCAGGGAGAAGCAATGTTAGGGACAACGAACCACAAGGAACACCAACCTCAGGAACAACGAACCCAGGAACAACGAACCCAGGGACAACCAGCCTCTCACTGCACAAGCCCAGCAGTGAGCTCACACAAACCAGCCAGCCCTGACACGAGCTGGAGACCAACATTCATCCCACACAAAGGACACCAGGACTTCAACCTCCCTCGAGCATGTCCTTCCCTGATGCCACCAAGGACAACGGGGTGGCAGGGGCTGTGAGGCTGCTCCATCCCCACCACGGTGGAAAGGGGCACAGCCAGGGAGGTTGGGTGCCCGCTCCACAGGCTCAGCATCTGCATTTTGGCAGCATCACTGGCGCAGCGGGCTGGGGAGGAAGGAGTCCTCCTGCAACCCTCTGACCTTTCTCCAACCACCCTTCCAGCGGCTGCAATATTACAGCGAAATTAGCGGGCACTGTAATTACAACTATCAGGAGCAGATAAGACAAGTTAAATACCAGCTACCTAGGGAGAAATTATTATGCCAGCCAGGAGGATCCAAATGCCAGAATCCGTGGCTGTAATTTCCCTGAGTCGCCAATTACAGCTCCGCCACGCAGCGAGCTCTACCTTGGAAACGGCAGGTATATATTTAGCTGCTCCAGAAAACTTTTTGGGGAGGAGAGGGGGGGAAGGAAGGGGCAGCCATGGAGCAAGTCCTCGCTAATCTGCTCTGCGCTAATCCCCACGCTTTTAGCATTTGCACACAAAGAGCGGTGACTCTCTTTCCGCTCCCCAGCAAGGATTTAACAGCAGACGCAGCTGCACTAATGCTTCTTTTCTCTGCCGGGTCCGTGGCTGCTGTTGCAGGGCGGCAGGTGAGTGTCACAACCCCCATTAACAGGTAGGTACACAGAATAGCAGCGGTTTGACTGAAAAAGAGGCCAAAAAATGTGATTTCCTGACTTCCCAGACCTATGCCTGGAGACTGTGGTCCTGCTGCCTGCTCCTGCTGGTTGTATTTTACTGAGGTCTCGTCATGTGCTGGAAAATAGACTGCGGTAGGTTATTACACCAAAAGAAAAAAAAGAAGAATCAAAGCAGCATTGTCAGAAATAATTAAAACTATAATTGCAAAAATAAATGGAAGAACAGCATCTCATGATGTTTTATTCGGGCTTTTTATTTTTAATTGGAATTGTTCTCACACTCGCTAATTGACAGAATACAGCCAGGCATGGAGTCTTGGATGTGAATGAGCAAAGCTATCCTGACTTCTTGGTCTCTTTCATGGACAGGCAATGGGAGAGGCCATGGGTTCACCAGAACCAGACAAGCCCAGGGGATTTGACTTGAAAATTTGCCCTTATATACAGAGATAAAAACATCCCTGCATTATTTAGTTGGAAAAAAGCCTAGTTATACCTGCCTTAGCACCACCTGTGAGCACCCATTCCTCTCATCACCACTGACAAGCCACTGTAGGTGGGTCATTTTACAGATGGGGAAACTGAGGCCGAGAGCAACAGAGGGGCTTCCCCAAGTCCTGGTGTCCCCACGGTGACAGCCATGGAAAAAATTCAGCACACCCCATCTCTCAGCTATTCCCTCCAACCACTGAAATGCACTCTCTCCCTCAAAAAAAAAAACATTTCTTAAAGACAGATAAAACTATAAAGCCTTGAAATTTTGAGCAGCTGGTGGTTTATGTCTTCATGAACTGTACCGATTGCTGTTTTAAAGGTCGGTTTGCTGGCGGCACAGTGGGATGATCCCATTTCTATCCCCATTTCAACACCGTGGGAATATTTGCCACAGTTTCCCCTCCGGCTCATGCACCGGCAATGGAGCTGCTTCCACCACTGGGATAAAACCCAGCCAAGGTTTCCAGGCAGGCTCAACCCATCAGGATGGCCAATCATGACCTGCCAGCGATGCCCCCACAGCAAACCCAGGCTGCACATCCAACAAGCAGCGTGTGGAGAAAGCCGAGACTCAATGGCACTCTTCCCAAAAGCAGGAACTTAATCCTTGGTCCCACATCAAATTCCATCTGGGAGATTAAAAAGCGACCATCTCCAACCTCCCTGCTGGTTACTAGTGTGCTCCTTGTTCCATTTTGTGTCCCAAACCGGTGGGTAACATGAGTTACTGCTGCCACCTCAACACCTGAGTTTTGTGTTCCTGAGTCAGGAAAGAGGCAGTTTGGTTTTATTTTTAACATTACACAGAGAATTTCCATACTGCCTTGAGTTCCCTGGAGAGGAGAGGTGCCTGAGTGTTATGGGAATTGTTTGTTCTTACAATAAAAAGGAGTGAATTACCAACAATCTCTGCTTAAAAGGGAAATTATTTGTTGCTGATCTAAGATGACCTGCAAGTTGCCTGTAGATGGAGCCTGAGTTTCTGCAAGGATTATGCTGAGCCTCCCTCAGAAAAAGGGTGGAGAGCTGGAAATGGAAGCGCCCAAAATCCAATACAGGAAACCCACAAGCAGCCTGAAAAGCCTCCAGGTTTCCTCCACTGCTTTCACACAAGTCTGCTCTCTCTCCCAGCTCCTTTCTGCAATGCAGGGGGTGGTTAAAGAGCTGATCTTGGAAAGCAAAGGTCTTCCACCAACACTGCAGGAGCCAGGAGAGTGTGCAGGCTCAGCCCATCTCATGACCAGGATATGGGAGAGGCCCTGGCCACTCCAGACCTTGCAGGACTGGGGCTAATTCTGCAAGAGGTACACACTGGAATTACAGCTCTGTTTTCCAAGCCCACCTCCTTGGTTTGAACCCCAAGGAAAGTGTCACTTGCAGGGAGGAAAGCAGAGGACACCACCACCTCCTCCTGTGGGTGACAGGAGAAAACACCATTTAGCAATAACACCACCCACTGGGAAAGACTTCCCAGGGCACTTTTCCCTGCCTGGCTCTCCATAGGAAAGCAAATCCTACAAATAAACATCAGCCCCATCCTCAAGATGCTCCACTTTTGGGCTCCTGCCTTCAACCCACCTCTTTGGCTTGCTGTGTGCAATTCCCTGTCCACCTCCAGATCCCAAGAGAAGATGGAAAACTGCTTGCCACCCAGGGGCTGCAGAGGGGCAGCAGCAGGGAAACAGGGAAAGGAGAGAAGGACCACTGGGAAAACAGGAAAGCAGGAAAAGATGGGGCAGACTGGGAGCAAATGGGAGCTGGAGGCAGAATCCTCCCTGCAGCAGGTGAAAGCTGGACTTGAAAAGAAGGGAGCGGATAAAAACATGGAAAAGATGCACTGGAGAGCCTAGGCAGGAGCAGATGCCAAGGCAGGAAATGGGTAAAACCAGGTGCTTTTGGGGCAGGGGCTTCCTCTAAGTGTCAGTGCTTGGGGGATGCAGAGTTTCTTATGGGAAGGCTAAAATCTCCCACCACTCTGGGGCTGCTTCACAAACATCCCCTCCTGCAAACAGTGCAGAAAAGAGGCCAGAAGCTTAGAAATTTTAAAAAAAAAAAAAAAAAGTAGATCCAAGTCAGCCCTCTGCTGGCAGCAGGCTCGGCTGGACTTACAGGGGCTCCCCAGGGAGCAGGCACAAGACACCCATCCTGCTCTGACCCCTGCAAGCATCGCCTCTGACAGCCCCACAGCCCACACTTCACCAGGGAGACAAATTCCAGCAGCGAGGAAAAGAGCACCAGGGCCAAAGGCACCTCTCTGGGGCATTGTCCCTCTTTAAACTGCCTTGCTCACACAGCTTAGGTTAATCATCATTGCAGTTTCAATTAGGAAGAGCACAAGGAGACAGAGCCCTCTGCTCTCCAGCTGTGCCACAGCCCCCAGGTTCAGGGGGTGATGACAAATGTGTCCCAGCAGCTCCCTGGCAGGGGCCGAGGAACAGGGATGTGCCTGGCAGGCAACATCCCAAAGTCTGGCAGTGGCCGTGGCAGGAAGAGGGGAGACAGGCAACCACCTCCTCCCTCAGCAGCATGGAACCCACAGAGCCTCTGGCCAGAGCCTGATTCCCACCAGCACCAAACATTTCCCCCTCCAAAGCCCACCTCAGGCACGGAGAACCTGCCCGACCAGCCAGGTGAGCACAGCACCCTCTGCTCAAGGCAGCACCAGCTCCTCGTCCCTGTGCCGGCTCGGCTGCTCACGGAGAGCGTGACAGGCTCTGCTTGTGCCGTCCCCGTGCCTGGCTTTGCGAAGAGCAGCTGCTCTGTGCTGCAGCCCTGCTCCTCCAGGTCGGAGCGAGGAGCAGCCGGCCTCGGCTGGGGGCACAGGCTGCTCGCTGGTGCAGGGAAAGCAGACAAACTCCTCTGGGCTCTCTTGCTCCATGCTCACGTCCCACCATACCCACGCTCCTTCCCCGAGTCCCACGGCTCCCAGATTAACCGGCTCAAGTCCTGCCGAGGCTGCCTGAAGCCCGCACAGCACGACCTAAAGCCCCAGCCACGAGCTGCCTCCCCACTGTCCTCCAAAAAAACCCGCTGGGCTGCTCTCTGCTCATCTGGCCCCGCTGCTGCGATGCCTGCGGAGAGCTGCTGTGCTACCTGGGCAAGGCACCGCGTACACCTGTAACTCATTCGGGGGATGAAAGGGATGCTCGGCGGTGTTGTGCGGCATGGGAGTGACCCATCTGCATATCAGCCGCCTGTGTTTCTCCTACAGCAAACAATGTGAGGGAAAGCATCCATCAGAATTCATAAGATGCACCCCTGGAGTAAAAGATTGATTTGATATTAACGGATTCGTGCGGAGACTATAAAGCGATCGAGGCAAACACTGACACCTCGGAGGCATCGCAGCCCTGGAAAGCCGCTGGCAGTGCAGGCTGGCACCGGTGCCAGGAGCACGGACCCCCCTCCCCTCCCACGCAGGCACAACTTTGGGAGTGTCAGGCAGCACTAACTCACCGTCTGCCACCTAAACCCCTGTGCTGGCTCTGAGTCTGGCACCAGCAGCCCCCCCAGGAGGTTGCCAGCCCCACGCTGCAGCCCGAAAAGCACCGGCACATCCGTCCCTCCAAAACCGCTCCGACGGGGTGACCCCACCACGACAGGGACGAGCTGTCACCCGGAGTGTCCCCTGCCACGTTGGGGACGAGCCCCTGGGACACGTGCAAAGTCTCCAGTTGGTCCCAGGACCCACCGGCAGTCCCGCTGGGCAAAGAGCATCCCCCAAAAGCCGCAACCAGGACCCCCCGAGCCCCCCAAGGCCCC
>VZTX01015518.1:324-21577 GCA_013400915.1 Pardalotus punctatus
GGTGCTGCCTCGGTTCTCGGGGCTTTGTTTAGCTGAGGCCGCGGAACGTCCGGCGTGCTCCGTGCAGAGGGTCTCGGGTTTGTTGCGCCCGCGGGCCGCGGCGGCTGCCGGGGGGTTGTTAGGGCGGGATTCGGGCCCGTGCGCCGGTGCCTCCGGCCACACGCGGGGCTGGCGGGGCCGGGAGCCGGTCTGGGGCGGGCAGCCGGGCCGCACGGCGCATCCCGGAGCTTCGGTACCGCTGCGTGTGGCAGGGAAACCCAGGCCTCCGCCCGGGCTGCAGCAGCCTTAGCAGAGTAACAAATAGTCTATTTATATAGGATGGCACATCTGTAACATAGTCCCATCTCCCCGTGTTCCCACTGTAACTGGATGCACAAGGGATTACGGTGTAAGTTTGGCTAAAATGGGTTCGATTTTCTTTCCTTTCTCCAAAGCACTGTGCATTGGGCACCGGCCCGGGAAGCATTTACATTACATTTAAACCAAAATGTTTGCCGGTGTGAGCCAAAGCTGGGAAAAAACCTAAAGTATTTACTTTTGTAGTTCACTGGAAGGCTGAACTGTGCAAGCCCTAGTAGCAGGTATCTAGTATTTTTCTGTGTACTGGAGGAAGGAAGCAGGTAAATTCAACCACGTGGATTAATCTTTTGTGGTTTGTTTTGTTTTGTTTGTTTGTTGTTTTGGGGGTGGACTTTTGATTTTTTTTTATTTAAATTATTTATATATATACTCATTATGCACGTGTTTGTGGGCAGGAGTAGTAGGGAGGGCTAAACGAGAGACCATTTGTGCTACCATGAAACATATTTTGGGAACATCCAGTAATCAGGTTTTATAGTTTGGCTTGAAAACCTTAAGGGTGTTGGTTTGGTTGGTGGATTTTCTTTTTCGTTTATTAATTTATCTCGTGGAAGTAATTTATGTGCATTTCACTATTTTTCTGGTACTCTGTTTTTTTCTGAGGACTACTCCACTGCTGTGGTGCTGTCACCACAGTGGTCATACTAATAACTCACCTGGGAGCAATGTGTTGGTTCTCTCTTTCTTTGCTCCTTAGTACTGTATGGTTTTGTGAAATTCCAAATGCCCTTCGTCATGCTATCATTCCTTGATGGATAGAGTTTGCTTGTGTGCATATCTTTTTTTGAATTACTGTCTTTTATAAATTCAGGTGTCAGATTACCATGGATGTAAAATCAGTGATCCTTACTGCTGGCTTGAAGATCCCGATAGTGAACAGACAAAGGTAACTATTCTTTGCATGGGAATGACTGTTTTCACATGGTTCTCTTTTATAGATCAGGTGCGTTGGTACTTTGCTTTTGAAGAACCTGCCAATACTTTTTGAAAACTTACATAGTGAATGAAGGTGTAGTTCATGTGATATTTCATGGCACCAATAGCAATACCATTATTTTGTCCCAGTGTTTTAATGGGGGAAAGGTTGGATGGGGCTTTGAGCAACCTGGTTTACTGACAAGTGTTCCTGCCCATGGCAGGGGGATTGAACTACATGATCTTCAAGATGCTTTCCTACCCAAACCATTCTGTGGTTCTATGAAAGTCTGGAACACTTGGTTTAACTTATATCACATAATTTGCAAAACTAAACCCTTGTTTATCTTGCACCCATTTTTCTTAGCCGGTTTGAATGCTCGAGGTGGTGGTGTCATACTGAAGAGAAATACTTAAATTTTAAAGTGCTTTTTCCACTGTCCTAAGTACATCTAAAATCCAAAATTGCCATAATAAAATAGTTAGGAAAGGGTAGAAGGAAAACTTCTTTGCCTTGCTTTCTTGAAAAACTGACAAAGCACGTGATTACATTTTTTTTTACTCCTTTTTAAAGGCAAAACCAAAAACATTTTCCTCCTAAGTTACGCATTGTTAATATCTCTTATTACAGATTGCAGGTGTTGCAGTGTTTTCAGCCTGCAGTCTGGTATAGCGAGAGTGCTGCTGGATCCAGTCTTTGAGAGAGACTCATGAAAAATAATGACTGTGAGCCAGTTCCTCTGATATTCATGGCATAGGGAGTTGCAGGGAGGATGGCTGGAAAGTGGTAGGTGACAGTGTGGAGGGGGTTTCCTCTGCACTGGCTACTGACTTTGTGGTAATTGTAGTTCCAGATCTGAAACACTGACATCTACCCAGTATGAATGATTGTGTCAGGAAGATGATGAAGGGCAGGATCTGCATTCAAAAATATGCAGCAGTGTGGCTTTCCATTAGTGAGATTCCTTCTGGGTTCTTCTGCATATGTGCTTGCCTTATACATTTTCATAAGCCTGAGGTTGGCCAAATAGAACTTACAGTAACTGTCAAGAGCAAGATAAAATGTGTACAGTTAGGAACTGATTCCCTACTTACAAGTTTGTCCGCATATATAAATATTCATGTGGATTAAAAGGGTTGATTTGGGATCAGGTTTTAGTGAAAAACTCTGCCATGGATATTAATATTGAAAATGAGATATTTAGAAAGTTGGGAGAATTTTGATTTTTTAATTCTGATATTTTTAAGAAACGGTAATCACGGGACAATTTTGTGCCACATTGAGAGGGATGTATGTGTGGGAGGTATGGTTATGTCTTTCTTTTAGAGATGCCTTACAGACACCTATTAAAGTGCTTTTTGGGATCCTGTGGAAGATTTGAAATTGAAAAAATGCAAAGATCTGATTTCTTGTGTCTCTGTATTCAATACTGTAGCCACATACTGTGAACACATTAGGTAAGAACAGTTGGAGGACAGTGAATCACATTCTCCTGAGCTTGTAGTTTATATAGGAGGCTGAATAAGGAATAGGGAATTATCCTCACAAAAATGCAGCAGCCCAGACACAAGTTGTCATATTGGTGGAATGAAGGTCTTGTTAAATCTTTCTTGCCTACACTCAAGAAACCACACACCTTGGCAGAATTTTGCAGTGCAAAATTGCAGTAGTAGTATGGCAAAAGGAGTGGATAGAGTTCCTGTGTAAGTAAGTATGCAAGTATATAATCTTATTCCAAAATTTCAGGAGTTACTGAACTAAGGAAGTTAAAGTATTTTGCTGGTTTACCTCTTTTGTCGAAGAGGTCAGAAAAAAGTGCTGTCAAATAGATATACAAATATGTTGGAATTCTGCTTTTCTAGGTGTAGCAGAAGTAGACATGTCAAACATTGGTGTGCTCACAGAAAATAAATGAGTAGGCTTCATTTAGTTTCTGTATTGAGTCAGCGCAGCATAAAGTTTGCTATTCCCTGAAGCGTGGAGAAAGAAGCAAAGGTATGTGAGATTGGTTTTAACTCTGAAATGGACCAGATGTTCACTGTAGAGTTAAAGGAACTGGGATGATAGAAATTACCCAGTATGAGTATAAAAAAAGTACATTTGTTCTCTGCAACTAGTCCAAATAATCATGTGGACTCTTGATAGCTAGCAATTTACAAACAAGTGAACATAGAAGGGTGGAACTCCTTTTTTGTAATTGGCTTAATCAGGTATTTTTTTCAGTGAGAGTAGAGTGCAAATGGTGCTGTACCTGATCCAGTATAGTTTGCAGGTTTCTGTTAAGTGACTGTGGGGTTTCTCTCTGCCTTCCCTCCCCTTCTTGTACTGACACGAATGCTTCTGTCCCTCCCTTGGATGGTTATAACTATCACAAGGTGATGTTCTGGGAGGAAGAACTTTTGTGGATTAGTTTTCTATTGACATATGTGCTTAATCTAGGTCACCCCAAGGCCACACGATAGTTGGATCTAAGATGGTCCAAGAATGGGATCTTTCCTTTTCTAGCCACCCACAGCCTACTTTTAATTAGATGAAAGTCAAATAGATATAAAAATTTTTCAGCCGGGTCACAAAAATAATCTTATTATGTATGCAGTGCATTTATCTGCAACAAAGAAGGTTACTGAAATCTGTGTGTGGCTTATCAGGTCCAGTGCACAGTCGCTGAGCTGATAAAGCTGATCATTAAGTCACATCCTCAATCTCTTGTGGAAAAGCTGTTGTTTAAGAAACAATGCACTTCCATGTTCACAATCTATGTGCTTTGCTGTATCACTTTTTTTCCCCCTGTGGGTGCTTTCTTGGAGCAGTCAAGGGCAGCTGTAAGCAAACAAACTCCCTTCTCCAGATAAGTAAATAAAAGTGAACCTCTGGTCAGATGGGAAAGTTCCAATCCCACTTGGGAAAAGGAAGGGCAGAATGTGAGAAGTCATGCTCTGCGACTGTTTGGCCATTGACTTTTAAAACAGACTGGAGAAACATCCCTGGCGTAGTTGAAATGTGCT
The DNA here is from genome assembly GCA_013400915.1 of Pardalotus punctatus. Lineage (NCBI taxonomy): Eukaryota > Metazoa > Chordata > Aves > Passeriformes > Pardalotidae > Pardalotus > Pardalotus punctatus. The sequence goes on from VZTX01015518.1 coordinate 4,606, forward strand.
ATGCTGATGAAACACTTCTGGTAATGACTTAGGCTGCAACTTGAAAACCACACTTTCGTTGTTGTCTTGGCTTTGGCTTAGTTGGACTTTCAACTTTTTCATTTGTTTTAACATTTTGTGGGAAATAAGCTCTTTATTAGACTACAGTGAAGTCTTTTGCTGCTGTGTCAGTCATATACAGTGCCTTAAGTCACTGACAGTGTAGGCAGTAATGCTGAGCTTGTTCCAGACATGAGGGATGGACAAGTGATGAAAAAGCAGGGGTCATGTGGGGTTGGGTTGTACTATTCTGAACATGTGTATATTTGAATTAGTACTAGAATTCAAACTCTCAAATCTACAATTAAATGGATTTGTAGTTACAATAGACCAGTGTTTTGTTCATGTTTTGATAGATTTTCCAATTGTGCTTTGAATATTTATTAAACATTAAAAAAGTAAATGCTAAGGGGCAAGTCACAAGAAGTCTGGTTAATTGTATTGTATTTTATTATACTTAGGAAAAGTATGTGCTCTCTTGTAGGAGTTGGCACTGATCTACCCCTGACTGAATATATATATATACACACACATTTATATATATATGTGAACTGTAGATACTTTGCAGACTAACAACAAAGACTGGTGATGTTAGAACAGTTACTTTTCTGAGGTTTCTTCTTGAAAGTATACTGTCAGTGGAATAATTATGTTGACAGAGTAGCTTAGTAGAATGTAGAAAGCTGATAGGTTGTAGAAAAGCATGGTTAAAAAGAATTTGTGGCATATGTTTCTTAGTTGAAATTTAGTTAAACGATTTTTAAAAAATAACAATAGGCCTATTTAAGTAATGGCCAGACACTTCAGCCTCAAGTGGACCATCTCTACTCTTAGTACAATGCTTTAGAAATTGTTTTGCATTTCAAATTACCTTATTTTCTGAAATAGCCATAAGGAGTTGCCTTACTTGGACCCTTACTCTGTCCTTTCTTCTGCTAACAAAATGTGTCTTGGTTCAAGGCTTATGATACATTGTCTGATGCAGATATCCACAGATAAAAATAAAAATCTTTCTCTCTAGGTTCATGAAGGTGTACGGTGACTGTTAGCCCTGTAGCCTTGGTAGCATCTGTTTAGCTCAGCATGGTGGATGGAGTTGTTTACTGTGAGAGTTTCTGCTGACAAATGTTCCTGTACTTTACCTAGAGCAATATTTCAATTATGTATTGCTTTTTAAACATGAGTGCAACCTCATGCTCAAAAGTGTGGAAACAGAAAGTTTCCAAACTGGACTGTATTCTTCTCTGTAAAACTCTTTGAAAAATCTGTAATTCCTTCCTTCTTTTTTTAGACAGCAGTGGCATTCCTTTTACAGGTAATCTTGGAATCTTTAGTGCATACTAATTGGAAATGAGAAAAATATATTAAGTTCTTGCAAAAGCAAAATTACTAGTGATGTGATTGTGAGTGTAATAATTAGTATGTAAGCATGCTCTTGTGCAAGAAATGCTTGTAAGGAATAGTCTGTGTTACTTTGAATATCTCTAATGAAAAGCAGATGTGGTAAGATGTGTCTGTGCAGTTAGAAGTGAGTAACACACAGTTCCAGTATACCCTTGTAGCAACGTTATAATTTTGGTCATGTTATTGATGGATGAAACAAAGATGTGTGCCGGTTTCTGTTCACTACATGCAACTGGAAAGTGCTTTTGCCCATCCAGTATAATGGATGGTCTTACACATGTTTTTATAAGCCATCGTTTCTATGAAAATGTCACAGCACTGGGATAAGTTAGTTTATTTGTGTAGGATCCATCGTCTAGATTTCTGTGTATGTGGTTTTTGAAATTCATGTGTTTCCATTTAGAGAGAAAACCAGTTCAGGTACACGTAATTCTTGGGTAGATTTGATTAAGTTCTTTCGCTGTCTGATGGGGGAATGGTTGTAGCATTACAATGTGGAGGCTGCATGACTTACTGCTGGGATGTGCTGTGCACATATTAATTCTTCACCTGAAGAATTAATATGTGACTAAACACTGATAGCAGTTGGTAAGTGTGTGCCAGGTACTCTGCCTCTACAGCAGCTGGCTTTTCTGAAGGTCTGTAAAACACAAGTTGTGCAATGTGGATTTGAGCCCTGCTATTCCTGTGGGTCATGGCCTGCAATGAAGTGTAACTCAGATGATATGATGCGTTGATTTGATTGCTGTGTGACAGATTCAGGACAGGTAGAAGACAATAGGCTCTTTCAAAGCCTCTTCTGGGAAAGAGCCCCATGTAAGCAAGAGATGAGTGGACAGGATTTCATGCTGGAGGAGAGAGCTGGAGCCTGAGGGTGAAACTGTGGTTGTTTCTGTGGGATTTGGCTGTGAATTACAGCTACAGTGTCCCATCCTACTTGCTTCATGTTAGAGACAAAAAAGCCTGCACATCTGCTTGCTAGCAGCTGTGATTCATCTTAAGATGCTGAGATATTAATTTTATGTTAATGTACCATACTATAAATAGGGATGACACACCAACAGAGCACCAGGTTTTCCATGCATGCAACGAACAGCTGGAGTGGTAATGGTTTTGATCACTGTTCTTAAGTGTTTGTGTCAGGGAGGTGGAGTGTTTTAAAGAAACCAGACTTCTCAAAGTTTTCAGAGGTTAGGTGTTTTTGCCTTTTGTAACTAAAAACTAATCTGTGCACCGTACTTTGGGCTTCTCATGAAATCATGGCAGGGACTAATTCTGTGTGTTTTGTTAATAGTATGGATGATGCACATGACATTTTGTATCATCTTACAGCCCTTCCCATCTCCTGAAATAATACTGCAGTCTGTGGGCAATATTCGTCATTTAGGCAAATATGAGGAGAGTTTTTAAAAGCATGGTGTTTTTTGGGGGTTGTTACTTTGGGATTTTTTTATGTATTTGTTTTTTTGTTTGTTTGTTTAGGATTTCGTTGGTTGTTGGGGTTTCATTTTGGTGTTTTGGATTTTTTAAGGGGGAATGGTGAGAATGTCTTGTCTTTTGGCTGGTTACCCCAGTGTATGCTCTGGGGTATCATTATTCGAGATATAAGTTTAATCTTATTACAGAATTGTGGCACAATGCAAATAAGCATGTAGAATTCTTCAGTTGTGACCCTGGATAATCTATATGGAGGAAAGACGTCTGTGATGCATTGCTTCTGATAATGTTTTCTGTGGAAAATATGCATTTCTGCTTGAGTTCATTTTTTTTATTTTATTATCTTCTTTCAGGCATTTGTGGAGGCTCAGAACAAGCTTACAGTACCCTTTCTTGAGCAGTGTCCTGTCAGAGGACTGTTCAAGGAACGAATGACTGAACTCTATGATTATCCTAAGTACAGCTGCCACTTCAAGAAAGGAAAAAGGTATGTGAGGAATGTCTTTGTAGGTGGTGATGAATATGAAGCAAGTCAAAACCAACTACTAATTAGGAAAACAAATTACTAATTATATTTGTATTTATTTCTTTATAGTTAGGAAGTAGGAAAAGTAAGCCAAAATGTGTGGTTGTATGATGCAGAGCAAAAGGTGCTTGACCTTCTCCAGTTCCCAATCATATTTTCTTCTTCATTTGTTGTCTTTTTATAGGAAGAAGAAATTGCAAGTTTATTAAAACTCAGGCAGTTTTGTAGAATAATTATTGTAAAAATAAGGCTTTGAGGAGTTCCTTTCCGAAAGGCTTGGTCACTGTCAGTATATTTAGAGGCGTATCATGTGAAAACAGCATATCTGTCATGTGCATTTTGTTCCAAATATTTGCTGGAATACTGCTCTTATGTGGGTTATTCTTTGAGCAGCTGGTAGGCTTTTCTTGTTTAGTCATAACCAGTGAAAAGCAGTGGGAATTCTGTTGTGAAAGACTGTTCCTTTAGCTGCAGGGGATAAGGGAAAAATCAGAGGACTTAAAGCAACTAATGCAAAAAAGATCTGTCTTAAAAAAAAAAGAAATCTGCTGTATTACAGTGCCTAGCCTCTTTGTATCCCTGTTTTAATTCTGTGGCTAGGTGAAGAGATGGTGCTTCTGTATTTTACCCAAGGTCTGGAGACTGCAGCTGCTACTGAATTTTATGTGACCTCCTTTAGAAACGCTAGCAACCTTCTAGAGAAAGGGCATAAAGGGATGAAACTGCTTATGAAGTTAATAACATCTAGAGATTGTTTTAGCAGTTAAAAAAGAGGTAGTACAAACAGCCAGCTGCTCTTAATCATGGGAAACACAGATAATAATTTTCAATATTTTCAATTTGGTTGATCCTTATTGAGTGGGCACCTAGATAGGCCAGGTATGTGTTCACCATCATCCACAGATGATGAGAAAGAGCAGAGGAAATCTCGTTGCCTTAAGATCTCTACACAGATGTTGAGAGGGATTTGTTTTAGTGATCTGTGCTGTGAAGAAGGCACAGATACTTGTTACTAAGGGAAGGAAATTCTGTATTGTGTGAGGGTTTTTCTAAAAGTGTATGGCGGGGAGAGAATCCAAGCTGATGTGGATTTAAATTGTCATGGATGTGGCACAGCATGTCAGTGTATAGAAATGTGAGTTTTAAGCCCAGAAGCCGTGGAGCTGTTTAGGAGAATGCTGCATGTGGGGAAGTGTGCCTTGTTGAGTGAGTCAGGCAAACCTTGTTAGTTAGTGTGTGATGCTCATGCAGATATAGCAGGTGACCAGGTCTGGTCAGTGACTGCCCTGGATTGTCTGACCCATTCTCTCTGCTCAGTGCAAACATGTCTGGGTGTTGTTACCTTCAGTGCTGTTAAGGCTTAACGTTGTGGAAGCGCTCATGGCGGTGATAAATAGAGTCTCTGCTAAGAGATACAGATTCTTAATTTGATGCAGCTGACTGTCCTCCAGGAAGAACATTTGTGCCAGGAGCTTAATGTGCTTGTAATTTGATACCTTTACATTGATTTTGATAGAGGTCTTTTTAGTCTTTCTGAGTGATACTCTACTTCTTGGCATGTGCTGGACTTAGAGCAGTTCAAAAATAATATAGAAAAGCCCTATATTGTGGTATTTGAGGTGATCAAGAGGTCTCTACCAAGTTAAGTAACACTAAGATGTGGGTAAAGGAACTATTCTATTTGAACAATTTTCTAAACTTCCCATGACACTTAGAAATTCTTAAATTTAACTATTCTGGTTTTCTGATAAAGAATAGCTGCTAAAGGACGGTGTCAGAAGAATTGTTCAGTAGAGTCTGCAGAAAGGAAGGGTGCCCAGGGAGGTGCTGTGTCTGTCTCTTCGTTTAGCTTTGCTTCCCAGCTTGTTGCCTAGCATTGTAGAGGTGAAATTGGCAAGAAAATGCATGGTCAAATGGAAAATTACTTTTCTTTTTCTTCTTTTTCTTTTAATCTTTCAGTTTTGCACTTGCTGAGCATTATTGTTATTACTTGAACATACTAGTAGCTGGTATTGTTAACCAGGCCTTTGTGAGTATATTTTCCCCTTCTGGCTTTACCAAGTTCCCATGTTTGTACCCAAGTACTGGTCAGACCTAGGGAACATATTAATTTATTTTTAGATTTGAACGTTGCTCTGTAAATTCCCCTGTTCCTGCAGGTGAAGTTGCTGTCTGGTTTGTTAAGTCCCATGTTTATGTAGTAAAGTTCTATGAAGGAAGAAAAGTGTATTACCTCTGACTTGCCTAGAATATGGATGTTAATTTCTTTTAGCTCTATAGTGTCTTAGGATGTGAAGAGTATCACTCACTAAAGACAGCTCTGTAATTATCTGTTCCAACAACTTTTTCAAGCACATGCATCTTTAGGGACATTGGTAAATACAGATGAAACAGTTTTGGTTCCATTTCATTTGAACATAAGTCTGTCACCCAGTATGGATTGAAAGCAGCTGTATGAATGACAAAGCTGAGAACATAAGGGATGGGAACCTGTGCCAGTACTTGTGCCAGAGAAATGCTGCAGCTGCCAGAGATGTTTAACATAGACAGTTATGTGGAGTTTGTAGTATACTTAGAATTCTTTGAAATGCACTGTGGCAAATGCAGCTTTTATTTTTAAAGGATATTTTGGATGCATCCTAGCCATGATTCCTACTCTATTGTGAAACTTGTGTTTCACTAACCTATTTATCTGTCTTTTATTCACTTCATGACAATCTCATACAAGGTTTTTGTGCTTGTCTAACTGAAAATGAGAGTTCTCCCTACCCAATTTTTCTCTCTTGTGTTCTTTTAGGTATTTTCACTTCTACAATACAGGGCTCCAGAATCAGCGAGTTTTATATGTACAAGACTCCTTGGATGCTGATGCCAAAGTTTTTCTTGATCCAAATAAGCTTTCTGATGATGGCACCGTGGCCTTACGAGGTTAGTGAGATAGCAGTTCCTGCTGAGTAAGTCTCAGTGTTCAGCAGAAGCTGAAGATTTAATCAAAGTAATCACAATTGCCATATGTGGATTTGTATAGTGTTTCAGAATAAAACTTCTAAATCTACACTGTATCCACAATTAACTTGGTTCAGTTTCCCATTGCTTTTTTTCACAACTCTGTAACAGGTTTCCAATGAAATATGAGCAGCTCTTGAGGATGTCCATAGCAAGGAAAAAAGTTTATGTATTTATATTGATTAGTTCTCTTAAAATTGTATTTTGCATCTTTAACACAAGCCAGCATGTTAGAGACTGTGAAGGAACATAGCATTTACTTTTATAATCAGAAAATTATTTGTGTTCACTAAGGACTGTAACTTCTCTTAGCTGTTCATTTTCACACTCCCTAGTTGCTCATTTGTAGAAGCAGACTCTTGGACCTATAAGTCGTTTAAGTCTGTTCAAGGCCAGTTAATAAAAACAGAGGACAGAATTAGTGAATGTGTCTCTGAGGGTGACCTAGTTGAAAAGAGTCAATATGGCTTTTTTAAATGAGAAGTTCTGCCTTGATCTGCCCAAAGGAATTGGGCTCATAAAGTCTCTATGTATTTCTAGAAGTCTTATGGCATAGTCTTCTTCCAAATGCACGTAGAAAACCAGCAGCTGTGTAACAAGAGGGAAAGCTCCTGGTGTTGATAAATAATAGATTTAAGGGCAGGGAAAGGAAGAACTGATATGCTGTCAAGTGAAAATCAGCAGTAAAGCTCTGTCAGGGACTTATGCTAGGACTTGCAGTGTTCAGTATGCTGATACGTACTTGAAAAAGTAGTGAGCAGTGAGGTAGCAGAGTTTGGTGACAATACAAAGTTACTCCAGGCTGAAGAATGATTGAAAAGCTGCAGGAAGATCTCAATAATAATAAGTGGGCAATAAACTACAGGTAAGTCTCTGTGCAGATACATTAAGTGATGCACAGGGAACAAACAATCCTAACCTCATTTATGGAGGAATGGATGGAGTGAACTCTTGAGCTCACTGTGACCTGTTGGGAATAATGCTTGGAGTGTAAGACATAATTCCGTGAAAATATCAACTTGGTTCTTGGTAGAAGCCAGACAAGCACATCAAATGGCAGTGTATTCATCAGTAAGAAATTCTCCCCAGAAGTGTTCAAGAAACAACTTAATGTGGCATTCAGTGCTATGATTTAATTGACATGGTAATGGTTGGTCAAAGCTTGAACTCTCATCTTGGATGTCTTTTCCAGCTTTAATAATTCTGTGAAACAGAGAACAAAACAGGAGACACCATTACATTAGCCACCCAGGAGTTTATAATGTACCATTGAATATTAATCAAGTCCCAGTCTCCTCAGCTCCAAAGGGGCTCTGAAATATACTTTGGAGTAGGGCAGTAGGAACAATGAAAGGAAAAAATTGAGTGTGCCTGGATTAATCAGCTTGGAAAAGGGACAATTTATTCATTTGTTGCGTACAATAGGATGGCGAGAAGAAATAAGGGTTGATTAGTAATTTTTTCTATTACAAGAATGAGGGAATATCTAATGAAAGCAGTGGGAGTCAGGTCCAAAGCAAACAGAAGAAGGTGATGGTTCATGCTGCAAGAAGTAGATCCGTAGAACCCCTTCCCAATGGATGGTGGTGGTGGAAAAAGGCAAGCTAGTCATAATCAAGAAGGGAAGCATTGAGAAGTATTAGCCAACTACTGCATGGAAGAGAAGTCTGCTAAACTAAGTAGATTGGTTGGAAGTGATAAGAATATTTGAGGGAAATATGACATGTGCTCACATTGTTCTTGCATTTTTTCCTGCATTTTGTTCTTATGCTTGCATTGCGCAAAATCAACACAGGCTGGGGAATGAACAGATTGAGAGCATCCCTGCTAACAAGAACTTGGGGGTGCTGGTGGATGAGAGGCTGGACATGAGCCAGCAATGTGTACTTTCAGCCCAGAAAGGCAATTTAATCCTGGGCTGCATCCAAAGCAGCATGGACAGCAGGGCGAGGGAGGGGATTCTGCCCCTCTACTCGGCTCCTGTGAGACTCTGCCTGGAGTACTGCATCCAAATCTGGGCCCCCGTTGTAGGAAGGACATGGGCCTGTTGGAGTGAGTCCAGAGCAGGGCCATGAAGAAGATTAGAGGGCTGGAGCACCTCTCCTATGACAAAGGGCTGTGAGAGTTGAGATTATTCAGCCTGGAAAAGAGAAAGCTGTGGGATAACCATATAGTAGCTTTCTTGTACCTGAAGGAGGCCAACATGAAAGATGGAGAGGGACTTTTTACAGGGGCATGTAGTGATAGGACAAGGGGGAATGACTTTAAACTGAAAGAAAATAGGTTTAGATTAGATATTACGACAAAATTCTTTACTGTGAAGGTGGTGAGGCACTGGAACAGGTTGCCCAGAGAATTTGTGGATGCCCCATCCCTGGAAGTGTTCCAACCCAGGTTGGACAGAGCTTTGAGCAGCCTTTGTTTAGTGGAAGGTGTCCCTGTCTACAGCAGGAGGGTAGGAACTAGATGATCTTTGAAGTCCCTTTCAACCCAAACCATTCCATGATTATATGGTTGTTCTTACTTCTGTAGGCATCACATTGTGGTTACTCCTGAGGACAGCTAGGTGGATTTGTGTTCTGAATCAGAATGGCCACTCTTATGTTCTTACGGGGGAGAATATTTTGGTGTGTCGCAGTGGTGCCTCTCAAAATTACCACATCTATGAAATGCAGCTTTTTCTTAGGTTGATTTTTGGTAGATCCTTTCAGGTCTATACTGGCCTATGATAATTCAGTCTTTTCACCTGACTTGATTTGCAAGTTTTGAATTTGATCCTTATCAGCTATCATGGAAGCTCTCTATTCTTCACGGTTTGGATAAGGTGAAATATATATCACAGGTCTTAGCTGAGAATACTGGTAATTAACCATTTGCATGCTAGTGGAAAAGTTTCCCAGTTACTTCAGTTTTCAGGCTTTTAAAGAGTCTAATTTTCAGTGACTTCATTTTTTAAATGATACTTAAGCTATTTCAGGATACATAGTTTGCATCTCCGTCTGCTTCCTTGGTACTGTTTCTCTCTTAAAATTTCACTCTTACGTTCTCTACCTGTGTGCATTTTCATTTTCCAGCTCTTCCTGCCAAACTCAGGGAAGTAGAAGAGATATGATTCAAACCATAATTCAGATGTTGGGCACAAGTTATGTTACTGAACATGAATACTTACTGAGCAATTTGGATCTGTGAACTAATTGAGAAGTCCATAGAGGCTGGAAAAGTGCTGTGTATCCCAAGTGGTAGCAGATGTAGTTGCTTGCGCTGTTTTTTAGAAAATAAACTGAGTGTTTGGTGAACAGTTCCTTTAAACCCAATTTAACCTCTCCATCTTGTTTGCTTCCAATTTCCTAGGTTATGCGTTCAGTGAAGATGGTGAATACTTTGCATATGGCCTGAGTTCTAGTGGCTCTGATTGGGTTACTATCAAGTTTATGAAAGTAGAAGGTCCTGAGGATCTCCCAGATACATTGGAGAGAGTTAAATTCAGTTGCATGGCATGGACCCATGATGGAAAAGGCATGTTCTATAACTGCTACCCAAAACAAGATGGGAAAAGTGATGGTAGGTATGACTGTACTAATTGCAGGCCATGTTGAAGCAAAATCACTTTTGCAGTAAATTGGTGCAACAAATAATTAACTCTACAAATTTATACTGAAATAAGTAGCTGTACTGGTTATGCAGTTAGAGATCAAATTATGTCTTGTGTGGCCAAAGCCTGTGCTCAGTTAGTGTGAGTCACTTCTTGTCTGCCTGCCCCTGTTTTTCTCTTAAAAGTTTGCTGCTCCTTTTCTTTTTACTTAGGTTCCGTATTGTGGGTATTGTTGGCTAGAATTCCATGTCTGGTGACAACTTACTTAGATCTTTCCCCTCATGCTTTTGTGTGGGCATAGATGAGCTGGTTAGGGAGATGGACCTGATCAATAGCAATGTGGGGCATAAGATTTTTGTTGTTTAATCAGATTAATTCATCTGTGGTTCACAGCAAAGCAAAATAAAATGTTTATGCTAGCAAAATTCAAGGAGCACCACACAAAGTGGGATAAATTGCTGAGGAGGAGGAATTAGCAGCTTTTATTATAAGGCAGAGCTACTGAAAAGTTTCTTCTGGAGATGTGCTCTTTGTAAAACTGGAAAGAACCTGAATTTTTCCTCTGTATTTTCTTTTGAAGCCTATAATTTTGCCAGACTTGCAAGATAGATACCAGCCTTGTTTCGTTGAGCTTTTTTTTGCCTCCTGTTTGTTGTTTAGTTCAAAAGCTAAAGTGTTGGAAAATATTGCAAGAATGAAATAAGAAAATATAAATCAAGTGGCACCTCATATAGTGCTTTAAAATACATCTCTTTTATATTTTAAGCTAATGGAAGTATGAAGGTTTCTAGTAATGTTAATTAGCAGTAAATCTCCCCTTAGTTTCTTGGGGTGCAGTGGAAATGAAAACATCATTAGAGGGTGGCAGGGATGCTTATTTTGCTTTGCTTTGCTTTGCTTTGCTTGCTTGTATTTTTAGAAAGCAAAGCTTGAAATGATAAATCTTCAGATTTGAAGTAGGTATTATCAACAATAAAAGCAAGGGGTTACTGTTTGAACAAGTTTCCAGTGTGAAGTTTTATCTTGTTTTGTAGGAGGGTGTTTGGAGGGAAATGATTGTAGCTTGGAACCTTTCCTGGTTCTCTCTTCTGAATTTCTCTTTTATATGCTAAGGGATTCAGAAGTTTCTAAGGGTTTCATATGATTGCTGTTGGATTTCTTTGAGAACTTACTGGTTTAAATACCTGCATTTCACTAGGCACTGAGACCTCCACTAATCTGCACCAAAAGCTGCATTATCACGTGTTAGGAACTAACCAGTCAGAAGATATCCTATGTGCTGAATTTCCTGATGAACCAAAATGGATGGGTGGAGCTGAGGTATGGTAAATGTCCTGCAGTTTATCGTTATCATATTCAATTTTTCAGATTCTAACAGCTGATAGTGAATATTAATTTGAAAACATTTTGTTAAGAGAACACTCTTTATTAGTGTTGTAGAGTTGACAACTGAATTAGGAATCATTGATTAAGAATTCCTGAAAATAGGACTGCCTAGCTTGCTTTAAATCACTCCTCCAGCCTGCAATGACACAATCATATACCCTTTTTCTTCATTGAGGTCATTCTGCCTGATACACATTCCAAGACAGAGAAGGATCATTTGATGGACAGTGTGTCACTGTTCTTGTTTCTTCTTGGTCACTGTTTAGCCCCAGCTTCTACTTCCTGTGCAAAAAGCTTATTCTGATAATCAGCATACCTGGATATTCCCTGCCATGTATTTATTTGGTTATATTTAGTTTTGCAATGTCTTCCATGAAAAATAAATATGTCTATTCTGTTTACTTGAGGAATGGAGATACACAAGTCAAAGTCTGTTAATACTGTGTGCACAACTGGAGAATTCTGTGTTTCCCTACAAGAAGTTTTATCGGCACACATATGGTACAGACTATGTTATTGGAAATGGAACCTGTGACTGCTGCTAGAATTGATTTCTTAAGCTTATTTTGTTGCACTACTACTATATATAGTGCAAAGTCCCAGTGAACTATTTGTAATTAATGTGTGCTTTATTCTCCATATTATATTTAGCGATGTGCAATTGAAAGCACTGTTTCGAAGTACTGCTGGAATGCAGTGATGGTCATTCCATTTATCAGGGATCTAGTTTTTTTCAGTGGATGAATACCTGTTGTAATACTCTGTACTCTCCTGCCTACTATGTTTGATCAGTAAATTTTGTTTCTATATTGGTCTCTTGGGCTGATGCTTTTGATAAATACAAAGTATTTTTACCCTGGTTTGGGGTATTCAGTTCCTAGAAATACTTTTATCTGTTAGTACATCTTTTGAGAAATTTGATCATTGGTCTGTGTCACTTTACAACACATTAACCCATGAAAATGTTAGGGGTGTCTTTCCTGTAGGCTACCAGAAAACAAAGGTTCTTTCAAAGAATATGAACAGTGGGATTTAAAATGAGACAGTGAGTAAGAATGTGAAGGGCTTCCCAGCAAAGTGATGACGCTGAGCTTTCTCTAACAAATCAGACTTATCTGTAGGTTGTCTGCAAATAACCACAACGTTTTTTACACAATCTTATGTATTCGTGAAATATGTCTTTAACAACTGACCTGAATATCAATGGAAAATTGCAAATATGACTTGGGGCTGTTCTTACTGTTCAAAAACTAATCAGTTCTGTTGAGTTTAAGTGGCAATAAAATGGAATTTGGAAATCATTATCCTTATTTTTCCCTAGTTCCATAAATAAATGGGCTTTTGTTTCGTGACAGATGTCTTGTAATGATGTATCTTCTGATTCACATGAGTGATGCATACTGTTATTATTATTATTATTATTATTATTATTATTATTATTATTATTATTATTATTATTATTATTATTCCTTTCCAGTATCGTGAGCTAAACTACACATTTATTGTGAAGGCAAATTCATTTTCCATGGGGAAGGACTGTTGCAGTCTGATTAATTAGACTTTTGCTGCAGGACAGGGAGGTAAAGGAATGTAGCACAGATACAAGTTCTGAAACCACGGGGGTTGGAACAGCCCCATAACTGTTGTGGAAGTGGGAAGGATGGTGCCTGGAGAAACACGTCTCTACTATTGGCTCTTGTTTAATAAATTTATGTCATTGGATGGTGTGGCTACTTATGGTGGTTTTCTTGACATCTAGGCATCATGAACTTCCAGAGATGTTGGTATTTAAGAAGAAATGCTATTTTAAGGAGGAGTGGAAAAGCAGAGATCCACCTCTCTAAATAATCATTAACTTTTCTAAGTGACAATAATTTAAAACAGCTGATATTTTGGGCTTCTGCTCTGAGCTCCAGCTGTAAAATGTGGCTCTGTTGTACTGATACTAATGAAAAAATGGTTTTTAATGATCAGGAGAAAAATACTCTGCAATTAAAAAAAAAAAAAGCCAAACAAAAAAAATCAACAAAATCAAACCAAAATAGTGCAATTGCAAAATGTGGTATCATCCTTGCACGGTGGGTTAAAAATCTTCTTTTCAGGCCATTCCAGTAAGTTTTCTGGTCAGTTTTTCTAAGTGTTTGGGAAAGTGGAAGACCACAAAGTAATGGGGGAAAAATTAAAATATCGTTAGTCAAAATCAAATTATATGGCTTTTTGGTGCTGTCTTGAATATGCTTCTGTGGTGCTGATACACTGCTATAGGTTTTAAAATACAACTTTGCACAGGTCAGCATGTTATAAAATGCATGCTTTCATGTGTGCCTGTGAGATAAATGAAAAAAAGATTTATTTTACCAGCTTTGCTAGTCCCACTAGGTAGGGACATTCTCTATGTTTTACACAAGCTTCAGTGAAGACAGCTGGATTATGGTGTGGGTGTTCTAGTCTTAAATACTAAACCTTTCTCTATGGTGGGGACAGAGTTGAATTTTCATACTCAGGTTTGTATGGAATTTGCAGCTCTTACAGCCAAGGTCAGGGAAGAGAAATACTTCACTTGCAACTGAAAAGCACCTGACAAAGAGATCCTTCAGAGACTGCAAAATAATAATGTTGCTATGATGCTTCAAAAAAAATAATCTCAGGTGCACTGTAGGGAGTCAGAGTGGTGTGTATTCTCAATGGAGATAGGAATCTAAGTCACTCATAAGGACAAAAGAGGGTTGTATAAAATTTTGTCAGCTTAATATATTTACAAGAGAATATGCAAGAAGATAGCTTCAGGGTTTTTTTCTTCATTATACATTTAACACCAGCCCCAAGTATGCTTGATTTAAACAAAATCTGTGGTGCTGAAAATGGTGTTGGCAGAGAAATATAGATGCATTTCCAGCTCTTTACTTGAATGGATTATTTGTGAGGAAAAAATCTGTTTATTGTTAGTCAGATATATAAGTTTTGAAAAAGAGGCTATTAAACCTTCTCATTAGTCTAGAAAAAAGCATATACATTTCTGGTACAGATTCTAGAATGGTGGGAGAATGTGAAGAGCAGCGTTAGAGTTTAATTGAATAACACCCCAGCAGAGGGCAGTCTGGTATGAAGATTTTCAAAACCACGACAATGTCATAGGTACTCTGGGAAAACAGGAGCTTCTGTTTGAATGGCATTTTCTTGCTTCTTCTCCAGGCTGACTGAGCATACATATCTCTCTTTCACAGACAGACTGTTACTCTCAAAGTTAAACAATAAGTTATGTAACAGTCTTTCTCATCTGGTAGTGCTATAAGTCCCCATGGTGCCAGCAGGAAAGTAAACAGAAGATAAAGGAGCAGGTGAGGGGAACCCTCCTATCCCAATTCTGCCAGCAGTAAAATAAGTACAATTTTTCATGTCTAACAAACACTGTCCACTATCTCTGAATTGACAATTTTGGTTTTTTTTTATTTTTGATTTTATATTTAGAGCTGTCACTGGTTCTAAACCAGGGAGATGATGTTGCAAATGAAATTCAGAGCACAGGGAATTAAGTTGTGCCAGATGTGTGCTGGCTATAGTGTTTTCACTGCAGCAGCACTGAAGCATCCACAAGGGAAGAGTGAGCAGCATGAAGGAGAAGGGCTGAAAACATTGTCAGTTTGCTCAAGTGAGACGCACTGCTGGATAAAACAGGGCTGTGGGAGTTTTCCTACAGCCTTACACTGTCTTAGTCAAGGCTGAATCTGGAATAGAAGACTAGTATGAATATCTTCCTACAGCCCTGGCAATAGGCCTGGAGAATTTTACGATTAAGAAAAGCAGGTAATCATGGCTTCACGTGGGACTATGGTAGATGATAATCTCTTGCATAGCTAGGTTCCAGATGCTTTGGTGCTTTCATTGCTCAAAAACAAGCTGAAAGCTGCAGTAAAAATTGTGTGTGATGTTTGTCACCCCAGAAGGTTACTGATTTTATTCTGTGCTAGATTAGGAAAAGAGAATGCATGTAAACATGCATGTACATATTGCTGTGTTTCTCTTCTGAACAAGGAATTGAAATAGTCATAAGCACAATGATCTAGGGTCAAAATCCCAGTTCTCTGGCTTTGATAGGACTCCTTCAACACCAAACTTAGCAGAGGCTCAAAAGGATATGGTCAGAATAGAAGTGCTCTTTATACTAGCACATTATAGCTAAAATTCAAGAATAAAAATCCAGCTGGAATAAGGAATTTGAATTAATACTCAGAGCAAGTTTTCTGATCTGGGGGGTGGGTGGATAGAACACATCAGGATGTTGTTTGCATATAACCATGTCCATGTCGTGTATAAAGTGTGTCAGGCCTGCACCTCAGAATGTAGGAAGTGGATTGTGTTGGACCTGATCCTGAAATTATGTATTCCTGTTATCGCCCATCATTAGGGCTTCTGAAATCTAATTGATTCTGAAACCAGTACTATGCAAATAGAAAACAAAACGAAGCCTTTACAGCCTGAGAGTAGCAGCTTCAGGTGCCTCGGATTGCGCAGACAGTCCCAAGAGGTTGCTTTGTGAGAGGGAGTTCTTTCCTCAATCCTCAATGTCTCAAAAGATTGCGAGAACATAAAATGAGATAGGAGCTATTTGCAGGCTTCAGTGACTTTCTGGCACCACTGCAAAGATAATATTAGAACACAGCTTTATGTTCCTTCATTAAAAAAACAACAAACCTGTACACACCAAACAACCCCCATAAAAAACCCACAAAGCCCCACAACCCTTTACAATCATTTAATGAAAAAACAGTTTCCTATTCTGGGAAAGAAAATAGCTTTGATTTTTCTAATAAAAAGTGAGATAATAGAAGTGGAATTTGAAAGGCTGGAAGACTACAGTGGGGGTTCTTTGCCATCGTGCAAACAGATCTTTGTGGCACAGGCAAATGTGCACATCTGTGATATTAGAACACTTGAGGCTGTTCAGACAGTGTACTTGCTCTTTACTTGTCAAATGTTTCAGCAAATTCTCAGTAATTTTTTTTCATTTTTTCCTCTGTAGAAGCCACATGCTTTGTGGATTTTTTTGCTTAATATTTTTCTTTGTTCATCTGATAGAAAGCTTTAAAATACTCATAAATAACAAAAGAGGTAATTTCTGCATCAAGTGGAAGGTTTCTTGCATGTTAATTCTTCCTAGTCGAGTCATATCCAGGGTCAGTGGTGTTATGCAAAAGTCTTTGTGCAGCATATATGTAAAGTTAAAGAAGTAACTCCTGTCATGAGTCTGTTTTATTGTGGTGACTGGGTACATTCCTAAGTAAGTATTTTACAAAAAAAATCTAATCAGTCTCTCTGGGTGATTTTAAGGTGCTACATCCATAGCATATAGTAAAGATTGTAGCAGTGTTAAAAGGTTATTGATGCAATGAGTTTTTAGTTCCTAGTTATTAATGCCATGCATTGCGTGTTGGCATCTTTATTGCTACACATCCTTCTTTTTTCTGGATGGTCTGATCTTTCATGGCTGGATACATGGAGTTCAGTTAGTAATTTGACCTTTTAGCTCTGCAGGAAATCTTTGATTATCTTGGTGATTTTTATGAACTTTTTTTTTTTTTTTT
>VZTX01015518.1:21607-36951 GCA_013400915.1 Pardalotus punctatus
TTTTTTTTTTGTACGCAATTCATTTGCTGCGCTTCATTGGAAATGCATTAGATAGCAATGACAGTGCTCTGTTTCATATGCAAAGTGCACCAGTACATGAAGAGCAGTAGTTTGTGAAATAACTGCAGATGCAGATCAGGTTGTAGCTTATGATAGTGTTAATGCCTGCAGTTAAGAAGAGTTTATCTTTTTCTAAACACAGGCATAGGATCTGATAACTGAATTTTATTTTATTTATTTTATTTTATTTTTATTTATTTTTATTACTATTTATTTTTAGTATTTTAGTCTGCGTGTTACGCAGAAACAAATTATGCCGTGATTAGTTTTTTTCCACCTTGATAATGAAAAAGGGCAAAGGTAGTAAGTCTTTAAATTTGTAATCTGTAAAGGAATGGCGTGTGTATATAGTTGCCTTAATATAATACTATGCACTCTAAGAACCCCTATTTGTGAACCAAGTATAGAGAGGTCTTCATTATCCTGAATCTGGCAGTGACGACTGTCCCGGTAGTGTTCACAGAACTTGCAGTAATATTCACTGTTGGCATATACATGACTTGAAAGTAGAGCACTCTAATATCTCTCATATTGACATTTTAGTTGAGTGATACATAAAGCCAGGAAGTCTAAAAACCCGACAGCTTTCTCCTGTTCGTTCTTTTTTGTTGTTTGTTAAATTATGAATGAATTTTTGGTCTGAAATGTGCTGCTGCTGCTAGACAAAATATTTAACTTTGCTGTTGCTGTGGATCCTCATAACCTTTTGGAGTTCCTTATATGGCTTGTATAACGAATTAATTGTATTTTGTAGTGAAAGAAAAAATTTAAGTGGTTAGAAGATTATTTTTACTAATGAGGCTTTAAATAATTTTTCTTATTTTGGTACTCATTGATATATTGGAGTTACAGGTAAACCACTTAATCTCTTAATGTTTGTCTAAGCAGTGGTTACTTTTCATCAAAATGGAGAAAACAGGTAACAGTGAAACAAAATTGCTAGGAAGAAAACAGCCCACAAAAAATACTCCACTATAAACCAAAACTCTTCTATAAAGGAGGATTTAAAGATTTTGATGCTTGAAAGACTAAATAAAATAGTACTGGGGAGTACAGCTTTCTTAGTGATACTGTTGTGTATGTTGGTATGGTGCAATGATGGTCACAACAAATACTTAAGAAATTATAGATCTAACAAGCTCAGAATTGCCAACTGACTGAATGACAGTAGTACTGAAACTAGAAGCTACATACCAACATCATCTCTTTGAAATGATCCTTCCTTTACTAATGCCGAGTTAGGGATTGGTGCTTTGTTATGCCACTAAAATCATTGTTATGCTGAAGATTTTTTAAAGCTCCAGTTGAAAGGCTACAGGATTTCTTCTGTCCTGTTTTGACAGATACTAAATGTTGTTTTAAGAGTTGCAATTGCTTTACCTGCTTACCTTTTACCAGTGGGTGTTGTTTGAAATAATAGTAATTATTTTAATGAGGGAAATGTGCACTGACTGGCATTCCGGATCTCCCTCAGAAATTCTTGAGATGTTTCCTTTTCATCTTAAATGTGGGAAACCAGGTCTGACATTGCAGCTGTCCCCCTTTTGCTGAACCATTAATGCATTCTGAGATTTGAGGTACTAGTATGAAATTTCAGTTAATAAATTTGTAAGCCACAAGCAAGAATTGCAGCTCAGCTAATGAAGATGATGTAGCAGTATAAGAACAATCCAAATGATAGTTGGTAATCCTATTTCCTTTTGCCATCCTGAAACCCAGACCCTTGTCTGTTTACAGTGTAGGGTCAGTGGCATTCGGGCTGTGATGACACATCCATCAGTGTGGCAGTCTCAGTTGCCTTGAGCAATCTCTGCCCCTGTTACTCATGTTTCCAGCTGCTCGATGCAGTGTGTTAGCTTGGCCATTTGTGCAACTGAACAGTGAACTGATTGAGATACTGATCTGCAGAAGGGCTTTTCTTCTTTTTTTTATTGTGGGTTGTTTGGGTTTTTTTTCCTTTTTGATTCTCCTTCCCTTCTGGATTCTTTGTTTTGTTTGGGTGGTTTGTTTTTTTTTCCTCTGGATTCTTCTTCCTTTTCTGTATTTGTACGGTTTAAATTTTTTTTTTTCATAAGTGCCATTTTTTTCAACTGGATCGTTTCCCCAAACTGGTTACTTCACAAATGGTAGATGCTTGTACTGGCATGACATGGGGAATGAAATTGCATGGACACAAACAACAATAGCAGTAGGAAGAGCTAGAGGGGGAGACTGTGTAAGCTGATGCTGCTGCCAAGATTGCTCATCAAACTAACTTGCAATGTAGATGTCTAAATCTGCAGTATAATACTGAACATTTTAGCATGCTGCCGTCAACTGTCTTGTCCTGTTTCTGTCAAATTCCTTTGGGTTGTAGAACTCGCTGGTATAAAAATAACTTTAGTGACAGAGGCAGACATAATTGGTATCCCACCAGCAAGATGCTTTGGGAATTCTTACTTCAAATTAAACATAAACTGCTATCAAGTCTTAATTAGTCCAGCTGAGAATGTGGAAGGAAAAACTAGATGCGCTCTGATTGACTGTTATCAGAGGTTCTGAGCTGCCCTTGCAACAACATCAGAAATTTCCAAATCTCTGTTCTTTCTTGGGCAAAGTGATGAGTCTTCTCATAACTGTTTAACTCACAGCATCAAAGAATATATTTATGTGGGTTCTGACCATGACTGAAAGAATTTTTTGTGTCATACACTGGAATTTAACTGAAATTTGTATTTTTATATCTGACTAAAAATTATTTTATATGTTTTTGCAGTTGGTGAGGAAGGGAAGGAAACTTGGTGCTTTCACAATTGTGGACAGATGTTTAAGCAGCATATTGCAGTCATTTTCTTAAATAAAATTGACTCCTGCAATTATTGCTTATCCAAAAACACTGAAGATACATCTTTCAAGAAAGGTCACCTAATCTTGGTTTCCATTTCTGGATATACTTGTTTCTAGGAAGGAGGAGGCAAAATATCTCAATTTGCAGGCTGCCCTGTTAAAGATGTCTTTGCTGTTTCATACAATGGATTTTTTGGGGGGTACAGTAGGAATCTTAGGTGTTCTTTCCTATTTGTCTTGTGAGCTCTCGGCTTTATGGACTTTTCTCATGGTATAATTAGCTCTTAACAAAATGTCTGTAAAAATATGATTTGGAAACATTCATTTGGGGATTGTTTTGTTTTGAGGAGTGTTTGGTTGTTGGGCTTTTTTGTTAACTTTCATACACTGAGATTTGTTTCTGGACTACTAGGTCCCCTTCTCGTGTCTTCAAAATTATGGATCTGTTGGAATAGCAGTATAATTAGAACCTAATTCGATTGAAATTTATTTTGCATAATTCATTCTGCAGACACTTTGCATAAATAATGTTTGTCTTGGGTTAGAGACATCACCCCAAGACAATGTTGCAAATGTAAACTGAAATACATCTAAGAAGTAATTTTATTGATTTTAATAATCTTGTAAATTATACCTAATTTACAATATATGCATGAAAAGTCTCTTAAACATGTGTATAGTGCCAAGTGGAAAATTTCCAGAACCCAGATTCATATTTTGTGAGTAGGGGTTTAAATGTCCATTAGATACGGTTCATATAAGAATGTGGACAGGAAATGACCTCCTCTGTAGGCTCTGTTAATAAAACATCTAGATACGGTAATTTTGGAATATGCTCAAAACAGCTCAGGCAGGAGAGGGAAACTAAGTTGATGACTTCTTGTTACTTCCTGCCTTTCCTTGTTGCACTTGCACTTTCAAAAGCTTTGTCAAGAAATGGAGTATGTTTGCAAAGCCAGCAAGAAGGATTAGTTGATGACTTTTTATACTAGAAGACACCATTTCAGAAATTGTATTGTGGGTGTACATGCACATGCGAAAGTGAACCAAGAAGTTTCATCACATAATTTGTAAGGTGGTTGTAGCTTGTAATGTTCTTTAACAGCAGCACTAGATTTGTGTGGGTGTGAACTCAGTTTTCAAGTTGGACTTTTCTTTTTCCAGAGGGTGAATTGTCTTTGATTTTTCTGTAACTTCTTACAGGTGTCGGATGATGGTCGCTATGTCTTGCTGTCTATCAGAGAAGGCTGTGATCCAGTGAACAGACTGTGGTACTGTGATCTCCAGAAAGAATCTCAGGGTATATCAGGTATGTGTTGCTTTGTAAGTTTTGCTTCCTTCTAAGACAATATAAGATTTGAAATACTTTATGTTAGAATTAATATATATATATATGCATATATCTATTTAAATATTGTATAATATCTATAAATATTGTGTATTGCTTAGCTACCTTAATGGATAAATTATGATAAAATAAGCACTGCTAGCATTCCATTTTCTGTTACGTATCAGCAGCTGGAAAACTCCATTCTTAGTTCTGTAGTTTATTTAAAAGGTCACAAGGAAAAATTGGTGTAGTATAAGCAGCCTTACCAGTGCATGTTCCATTTCATTCTATAACACTAGTACTTTTCCATGTTTAAACTTTTTTTGTATTTTAAAAATTTCTTGTATCTCCCTTTAAGTGCTGATAGCACTTTTCGGAAAAAGGTAACTGGCTTAAAGTTTTTTCTGTGTATAGTACTAGGAAATAAACAAAAATCCTCCAGTGTTGTTTGGTGGCACCACTGTTATTACACTAGAAGTACCTACTCGTATTTCAAATACACTTTCATGGAGTGCTCCTTCCTTGCCTTCTAGTTGGATTAGCCTTTGGCTTTTGTGTATTAGGCTTTGTAGCCACAGTGGTTATGAGCTGCAAGTATGGCACTTTACTCCGTATGGCTATGTTTGGTGGTTCACATAGTTAGCTGGTTTACTGATAGGTGGTTTTGTATTTCCAGAGGATTGGATTATTGAAAGGTATTCCTCAATATGTGTTTTGTGTAGAACACAACTTAGCTTTTTTGATTCTTGCACCTGCTTTCTTCAGAAACATCAGAAACAGAATAAATACTGCAGAAGCTCTCTGTTAAATGCTGGATCTCAAGAAACTTGTTCTCTTGTTTATTAACAGAGCATTTGAGGCTAAGAAGGGTATACTACTGACTTGTCTACAAACAAACTTCAGCAAAGGCTGACAGCAACTTCCACATGCAATCCAGTTCTTTCTTGTTTATCCATATTGGGTCAGGAAGGGCACCTTTCATTCTTTGGTGTCATGATCACATTGGGAAGTTATCGTCAAAACACTGTAGAATTCTAGATTGCTTAAGCCCTGCTGCATTATCCTTCCACGTAGAAGACATCACAGTGGTTAAAATTTACACTGTAAGAAGTATGGCGTGTGAACATGAGTCTTCTTTCAGTTGTCTGGAAGGCACCATCTACTTCCTGATTAGGAAGTCTGTAGAATATACAGTAGGTTACTACTGCATGCTCTTTAGCATATACTACTACAGTTGTACCCCTGCTGGTCTGCCTGTTAATCTTGACCTATAAACTACTGACTACCTCCTGAACTGTCCCAAGGCAGAGCTCCACAAATTCCAGCTGTTCTTTCACATAAAAGGCAACTCACCTGCTCTCCTTGCCAGCCTGTCTTTACCAAACAGCCTTTATCTATCCATCATAGCACACCAGTCCTGTGAGCTATCCCACCACGACTCCATGATCCCAGTGAGGTCATAGTCCAGAAACTGCATACAAACTTTTAACTTTTTCTGTTTGTTCCCATGTTGTGTGCATCAATGTAGATGCAGTTCAGGAAGATACCCAAGTGTGCTGGATTCCTCAGTACAGGTTTGAGAGCTTTCTCCATGAGGCTGTTCTGCAGGCACTTCCTTTACATGCCTGTGCTTGGAGAGATTCCACTTTAGCTCTGTTTTGTTGATTGCTGTGTTGCTTTCCTTCTTATCACCCAAGCCCATGGCTTGCCTACCCCATCCACATCTTCCGTACTTGTTGAGGAATCTCTTTCTCCTCTGTTTTTCTAGTTTAAAGCTCTGCTTACTGGGTTGACTAGCCTGCAAGGACATTTTTGCCTTGCTGAATCAGGTGGGCAACAGTGCAGCAATAGTATAGAGTGAAGGAACCTAGAGTTGCTGCTGAATCGTTGGTTTTTCTCATAGATGTGTATGGATGAATGTTTCCTGTTCCTTATTTGCATCGTGCTTTCTATGGAAATAAGAGATGCTTAATCCCAATTTGTGTTTTGAAGCATTGGCTCCCAAATGCAATTAGTGGTAATGGAGAGGCAGGAGTCCCTGTGGTCCAGCCCTCACAAGAATGTGTGAGAGGTCAATTGGTTAGGCAGAGGTGAGAACATAGGTTTATGGCATAAACTTAATCTTGTTACACCTTGAGGATTCACTTGAATGAGCATCCTTATGGGTACTTGAGATGTGGAGATGGCTTCGTAAGAAATTTTTATCATCTTAGACTTAAACTGCTTTCAGTTAAAATTCTCTCCCCTGTGGATTATCAGAGACGTGAAAGTCAATGTGTATTTGTCTTCCAACTGTGATATTCATAACAGCTCTCTCCTGTGTGAATTCGTGGATGTTTATGTTTATGCTGAATCTTAATATAAATTGAGTTAGACTGTCAAATGAGTTTATACAAACCCATACCACCACTAGGTTCCACTAATTCAGTGTTCAGAGACTTGTGTCTCTGTGTTGCATACAAGACTGTTTATATGTTGAACTCTTTTAAGAAGACTTTTAAGATGTACCTTTCCTGTGCATCTATTTACTTGAATCATTATGGTGTTCAGCAGGGCTTTATCATCCGTGGGAGGTTGTGGTGACCTGAAATGATGAATTTTAAGAACCCATCTGTGGATTAGAAGGAGCAGTTATAAGCACAGTTACATTTCTAGAGAGCTCTTCAAACAACCAGTTTTCTATCCTGACTTTTCCCAGAAGTGACAACTGTAACTTATAGATCAATTCACAGTGTGTTAGTCAATTGTGTTCTGAGAGTTGAAATAAAGTCTAATATCTGTAACTGGGAAAATGCACTTGAATATCACAAGCAAGTACTATTGGCTGATAGGGAGGTGTATGTTTTAAAGGACCTATAGGGTGGACAAATGGGGTAGTTCTGTTTGGTTTTAAATTTGTAAATCAATTTCCTTCAATGGGCTATTATCTGAGTTGGGTGTATATGATAACAAGGCAAAAGTGCTCTAAGCCACATGTTCATCCAACAGGTGTTACATCATTAACTGCTTTGAGATCCAAAGTGGATGAGATGGTTAATGAATTTTCTTACCTTATGCTGTAATGAAGGACTTTGGTGGCTGCCAAATTCTGTTGGAGGTAAAGTGAGAATCACCTCCAGACTGTAGGTGTGATAAGATGATGGACTTGAATATACCTGTTTAGACCATTAGCTGAGTCTCCTGCTCTCCTGTGCTCCCTGAGATTCAGTCCATATCAAAACCAGGTACTGGACAGATTTGGACCCCCGTGCTTGTTGCAAAAGGTGCCCGTGGCTTGTAGGTCACATGCTTCTAAGATTAAAGGGAGGAAAATAAAAGAGAAATACCACAGAACTAAAATCAACTTGAAAAAATTAAAGCAGGAACATTTCTCTCATGGCATCTGGAAAAAAGTACAAAGTTGAGGGGAGAAAGAAAATTACCTGATTAAGACACAGATTTTTGTGAAGAAGATGTCAGAAAAAATCCATAAGTAGTTGCAGGAGTATTTGAGGGAATGTTAGTTATTTCAGAAATTGTACTGACTGACAAAGAGAAAATGAGGGAAATTGAAAAAGGAAAGAAAATGGGTGATATTATAGGTGGCCTAGGATCTAGCAGATAACACATCTAATATAGATGCTCTTTTAAGGACAGAGTGATTTGACAGTGAAACTCCAATTTGGGGACCATAAAGAAGAGGTGAAATAATATTGGAGAGGGTCTGATTGTTTCAGTCAAAATCCTTTTATGTCCTGGAGATGCCTGCTGAAGACAGACGTGCAAATAAGTCTGAATTTGCGACTGAAAGCTGAAAATGACCATTGAATTCTGATGTATTTATATTTTTAACACCTTATTAAGGTGTTGTTGACTAAACTACTTACTGGATTGTTGAAATTGATTGACCAAAGAAAGCTTCTGTCAAGAGACAGGACTGTGATGTTGTAATGAAGATAAAAACTTAACAGAGCTAGTAACTAAGGGAAAGGACCTAATATATAGAATGTTGTACTTAGGTTGTTCTGTCCCTATCTTTTTTTTTTCCTCCTTCTGTAATAGACCTGTTACATCCCTATTCCTTATATCAGTTCTGGTGTTTGGACCTGTCCTTTAAAATCCCACAGAGGCTGGTAATGGAAGTGTCCTTTACACTGTTTAATTTCTTTGAAATATGTCAAAATTTAAGTCCTGTTTGAGCAGTAGGTCAAGATAAATGCACATGTGTGTATTTGTGGACTAAAGACTCACTATGATTGTAGAAGCTCCTGTGCTTGGTGTACTGTGTCGTCATGCAGCAGCATCCTGGCTGTAGCAGCAAAGGTGGATAGACAGAACTGACTTCCCATGTCTAGATGGAGCAAAACAAAGGTTAGAACTTCCCTCAGCTGCAGAGGGATCAGGATAATAAACTATTCCTGTCATAGACATTTTATAGACTTGTTACCTGTTACTAGCTGTTCTTGTACTGAATAGCAATATATGGTTTCTAGGTTGAAGCCCTTGCATTCAGTGAAAGCCATGTGTGTTTCCATGAAATGATTCATAGTTTGGGTGCCTTTGATGGTATGTTGTGCAGCTTATTTAGAAATAGTGATTGTTTTTATAATTTTTCTCATTTCGCTGAGGCCTTAAGAAAAAAATTTGGAAAACTTCCTGCAACCTGGCAATATTGCACTGGATATACAGAGTTTGGGCGGTGGCAGATTTCATATGATCAAATACAAGTGTGAGTCTTCTCTGTCATGTATAGACTTTATTGATAAAGTTCTTCATTATTATTTTAATTTTGGGGAACTTGTTTGATTTAGCTAAACTAGTTACTTCAGCACACAGCTGGACATTTGAAATGAAATACTCATGAAATGTTTCAAGTCTGGTGTTAACAAATTCCTCATAGTTCTGAATTTATTTGTGTTGTAAGGTCATAGTTTAGAAACAGTAAATGTGCTGTACTTAGGAGTTGCTAGAATTAAGATTGGCTAACTCATTTGTGGGCTTTGTTTCTAACTTACTGTAGATTAGAAACATCACACAATTTTTAAAAAACATTTTAACGTATATGTTAAGAGACCTGCTTGCTCAGAATAAAGTTAATTTTGTCTGTCTGAGAGACAAAAAAAGTCCTTTTCCCTCAAAGAGCACAGTAGCTTGTTGAATTATTTTGCTTAAATTTGCAGGGTAGAGTGGGGAAGCAGAGTAAAAAGGGGGGTATCCATCTTGGGAAAACAAAGAAAGAAGAGTGCAAAATTAAACAGTGTGTTTCATGTGTGGAAATAGAAAATGCTTAAAAAATATCTGCCTGATAGAACTTGGAAGATAGGAGTGAGTTCACGATGAGTCAGCTACTGTGGGAATCATTAAGCAACACAATATAGCCCATAATAAGCTTACAGGAGCTCAGATATTTCTTTCCCCCATAGTTAAATTGATGACAGGAACTTGTAGTCTTCCCTTTTTACCCTTATTTATACATGGCATGTTTTTATAGCAAGAAAATATTTTTTTAAAAAAAATTTCAAATTAAATTCAACAGTTTCTGGCTGTTTTGAAAAGATTAATCCAATCAGATAAGCACATTCAATCGAAAAAACAAAGCTGTAAAACCCTTTTTTTGCCTTTTTAAATTGTGAACTTCTTCCATATTTATGCTCAATTACATGCCTATCCCATTTTTGCTGTCTGTCTAGACAATACAAATAAAAAAGTAAATTTGCGCCATTTCAATCTGAGACACGGAAAGGGAAGATCCAGATCATTCCACAAGAATCATCAAGAAATGGAACAGAATGATTTTGCTAACTATCCAAAGTAAATTGCTTTGATGAAGAGGAAGCCTCTGGTTTAACTTTCTCACAGGTTATCTTTTTAGGTAACATGGTTTGCCCAACATTTGCCACTTAATTATTGCTTTAGTAATCTTGACTTAATGCATTTCATTACCTTCCTGCACAGCAGGAGTTCTTGTTACTTTTTGGATATACTCCCTTTAAATAATGAGTAAGGTGATAATGAAATCATCAAAGACTCTCTGGAAGCATGACATTTTATTAGTTCTGTTGTACTGAAGAAAGTTGTGTCCTGTGCCTTCATTGATTCTTGATGTATTTCTCAGACTGTAGTTCAGTGGAAGTTAACTTGGCCTGTGTTGAGTGGGAAATCATCTTGTCTCTGAATGGAGATCACATCTAGTAAATGAGAGTAGATTATTTCTAAACGTTTAGGAAACTTCAAAGGATTTAACTTGTCTATTTCTACATCTGAAGATTTAAGTGTCAATAGGTCTTCCCCCTTTACTGTATGCCATTAGTTATGATATTTTTGTCAACAGCTGTATATTAATGGAATTTGCAGTGCAGTTTCCTGTGATAATCCTTGTCACATAGTTTCCCCCAGAAAATAGTCTACACAGTTGTGGTTCTATTTCTTTCCATGAACAGTACAGGGAGCATCTGAGCATCTTTTCTGCCTCCCAGATTAGCTAAAATGTTCTTCAAGCTTTCCTTCCCCCCTTCACAGCATTTCTACTGTATACAGACTGAGTCATTTTCCTCTTCAAATGTTTGGGTTGTTTGCTAGGTTTTTACATGGGCCATTGTGAGCTACTTGTGCCAAGAATGCTCCTTTTTAGAATAGAAAATTACTGTGGTAAGTAACCTATGACAAATACATCATAGCTTCATTTTTAATGGGGATTTTAAATTAGTCTGAAAAGATGAAATTTGGGGAGGTATTGTTTCCCCTCCTCCCCTACTGTCATAGGCCTCTTGTGAATCCCACCAGTTTAACCCAGTTTGTGGCATAATTTTTGTGGCAAAACTCTATGTTAGAAATGGCTGCATTTACTGTTTGGAATTTTATGTTTACAACTAATTTAACGAAACACAGTTTTAAAAGAAGTTTTTATTATCTTGTATCAGTGTTTTACAAATACTCCATTTCTCAAGACCTATGGTCATAATTCACAGTATTGTGGCATGGCAATGCTGTGAGAAAACCCCACTGGGAGAAGACATCTGGCTGCTCTTTAAGCTTTTGGGGTAACTCCCTTGCTGTACTCTGTTTCAAATAACTGTGGGTATGGTATCTCTTCTCTTTGTGCTTGCCTCTTTAGTTGCTTGTGGGGTGAGGTTTAGAAAGATCAGGGACAATTAAAGTTATGGGATTCTTGTTGGGATTTGACCACTCTGTCAGCCTACTCATACAGTTTAATTTCGTTTTATGAATCTATAGCAGGAGCGCAACCCCTGTTGGGTCAGGAAGGACAGCACTGTGGGTTCATGTCCAGAAGGTTATCCCTCATTCAAGACTCCAGATCTTCCTACTTATCTTGCTAAGCTGCTAGTAGGCTTTTCAACTCTTGACTCCTGTAAACAAACATTTAAAAGTGATCGTATGCTAAGTATTTCTTTAAAAAACACACATATTTATCCAGTAGCTGAGCACTGTAAGGCACAATTTTTGTTAGCTACTTTGTCAAACTTGCCTTCCAGAATACAGACAGCACTCAGGTTTGCTTGTTTGTTGAACCAGTCAAACAAGAAAACTTCTCTAATTGATCACTTGGCTTAACTGTTCTTGGTATACCTGAAAGTGCCTCATAGTAGCCAAACAACTGGATACACAGTAATCAAGCAATTATATATTAGCAAACCTTGTTGTACACCTTACAAAAAAAACCCCAAAAATAAAAAAAAAACCCAAAAAAACCAAACAACCAACAAAAAATACCAAAGACCAAACCAAAAACCACCCAACCAAACCACAAAAACAGTGATTTTTTTTTTTCTATAGCATGTCTCTTCATGCTTCCGTGCTTGGTAATAATTCTGTTTTTCCCTTTTCTTGAAAAATGAGATTTTTTTCTTTTTGATTAGATTGTCAGCCTTGACTGTTTACTTTATTGAAGATGTGATTTGGTGCCGTGAAGAAGGAACTTAGCACCAATCTGTTCATGTACAACAGAAAATAAATGAAACCTATTTAATCACCCTTGGCTATTAACTTAAACCAGCATGACATGGCCTATTGGTCTTGTTGAAGTTCTTAATATTGACCTTTATTTTATGGTAGCAGCTAGGAAGCCTAATAAAAATACCAGGATCTTCTTGTTGTGAGCGCTGTAGAACTGCTTTATGAGTCACTGACTCAGAAGTCTGGGTAGAGCCCCACTTTGCTCTTCCTGGGGGACCTCAAGCATGAGAAAAGAGGGGAAAAAGAAGGGATATAAACCAGCATGGGAAGCAGAAGTGGTGGCTCTTCTTATAACCTCTGGGCACATAGAAACATAGCCATAGTGAAAAGCTGCAGTGACTCCTGGAATGCAAAAGGCTGAGAGGGTTGCCTAATTGGAAAGCGCACCTGAGTTGTTGAATTGGAAGGGAAGATAAACAGAGGTTTGTTTTAAGTAGGAGGTACAGAGGCTTTCCAGAGAGAGGGGTGCTTATGCTTGGGTACTGGTCTGCTTGGAGATTGGTACTTTGTGACTGGTGGGAACAATGTGAGGTGGTGGGAGGACACATGTAGCGGAATAGGAGCTAGTGAAAAATACTTGAGAAACACTGACTTGAAAAGATGTGTTAAAAATTGAGCAAACACAAAAGTTCACAGCTTGCTGGTTGCTTAGTCATTGTCAGCTGGAACTGCTTTGTACTAGACTGGCAGAGAGAGGTTGCAAGAAAGAATTTAAGAGCAAGGCTGTTAGTCAGAATTTTTTTTTTGTTTGTTTCTTTGTTTTAAAGGTTGCCCTTTTTTTTCCCCACACTGAAGAAAGCATCTATGTGACTTGAGGGCAGGTGGAAAAAGGTAGTGTTTGTCCACTTTGTTGAAATAGGATAGTTTGGCCTTTTGTGTTTTAGTTTAGTCTTGCAATTTATCAGGCTCTGATAGCAGCAATGAACAGTACTATATACAGTAACATCAAAGGGATGAGTCAGGATGTGCTGTGTAGCCTAAAAAAGTGGATCAAAACCTTTGTAATGAAAATGAACAAGAGATAGTGAGGAGACAGAAGACATCAGCTATAAAGTGGCATGTGGTGGGAGGGAGAACTCTTCCATGTTTTGAAAAGCTTTTCTGTGATTGAAGTAACTTGAAAAAAAAGTCCCAAAAATGAACATCAAAACGAGGCCATTGTATCCTAACAAATGGGGAGGAAAAAATTAGCGGTCTTGAAAAATATGTGGAAGGATCAACAATAGAGTGTTTAAGAAAAATGTTTCATATCCCTTAAATGTCAATTTCAAAGAGTTTTGCTTTCACTGTATTTTTTTATTGTATGTATATATAAATATAAGTATAAATACATGTTTTATATATATTTGTTTTTGGAGACAAATTATTAGCAATAAAAATAAAATTAACAACAAAAAAAGTTCTAGGTGGTGTCATCTGTTTGGATTTCTGTAAGGCCTTTGATGTGATGCTCTACAACATCCTTCTCTCTAAATCGGAAAGATATAAATTTGATGGGGGGACTGTTGGGTGGATGAGGAATTATCTGGATGATCACATCCAGAGGGAAGTTGTCAACAGCTCAGTGTCCTAAAGGACATGGATGACAACTGTCTATGGTCTAATGGGACCATGCCTACACAGGGGTCCCATACTGGGAGTGGTGCTGTGTAGATGATAGGATTGAGTGCACCCTCAGCAAGTCTGCTGACATGACCAAGCTGAATGGTGCTTCACACCGGAAGGGCAGGATACCATATGGATGGACCTGGACACGCTCAAAGAATGGACCCATGGGAACCTCATGAAGTTCAATAGGGTCAAGTGCGAGGTGCTGCACCTGTGTTGGGGTAACCCCCTTTATCAATACAAGCTGCAGGATGAAGGGATTGAGAGCAGCCTTGCTGGGGCTGAGAAGGGTTTGGGATTGGTGGATTACAGCCTGGACATGACCTGGCAATGTGTGCTTGCAGCCCAGATAGCCAGTTGTATCCTAGGTTGCATCCAAAGCAGCATGGCCAACAGGGTGAGGGAGGGGATTCTGTGTCTCTGCCATGCTCTCATGAGTANAGGGTGAGGGAGGTGATTCTGTGTCTCTGCCATGCTCTCATGAGTACCCTTCTGGAGTAATGCATCCAGATCTTGGGGTCTCCAGCACACAGAGGACATTGACCTGTTGGAGTGGGTCCAGAGAAGACCATGATGAAGATTGGAAGACTGGAGCAGCTCTCCTTTGAGTACAGGCTGAAAGAGCTGTGGTTGTTCAGCTGGAGAAGAGAAGGCTTCAGGGCAACCTTGTTGCTGCCTCGCAACTTAAAAGGAATCTGTAAGAAAGATGGAGTTAGCAGGGCCTGTTGCCGTACAAGAAGTGATAATGGTTTTAAACTAAAAAAATGGTAGGTTTAGATTAGATACAAGGAAGAAGATTTTTACAGTGAGTGTGTTAAAGCATTTAAACAGGTTGCCCAGAGAGGTGATGGATGTCCCATTCCTGAAAACAATTAAATTCAGGTTGGATGGGGCTTTGAGTGACCTGATCTAGTTGAAGATATCTCGGTTTATTGCAAGGGGGTTGGCATAGATGACCTTTAAAGGTCCTTTCCAACGCAAACTGTTCTATGAAATTAAATAGCTTGCTGTTAATTTGAGCAAGGACATCTTCATGCTGCTAGTGTCTGACTGGACATGACATTTATGAATCACAGGATCATACAATGTTGAGGGGTTGGAATGGACCGTAGAGATCATCAGTCCCAGCCCCACCTGCCATGGGCAGGGACATCTCCTATTAGACCAGGTTCCTCAAAGCCTTATTCAACCTGGCTTTGAACATCACCAGGATAAATAGTATTCATAATGAAGTCACTTTTTAGATGAGGTATTCATGCATTTATTTCTTTATATTAGAGAAATTGTAGTGTGAGGGAGAGATTACCTTTGATGCCTGCTTTTCTGTTGCTGTGTTCTGCTGTCTGAGGGCGTAAGTTATAACTCTCTCAAAATGAATCATATATATTCTCTTTTCCTGTCTTTTGAGTGATTATCCCAGTGGAAGTAAAATTGGAGCCTTGAAACTGATTGAGAAATGTCTGCCCATAAAAATGCTTGATTTCTTTCTTCTGGATTAATCTTTGATTATATCTTGGCATGTCTGAACTTTTTAACTTAGAGGAATGAATATTGCTTCCTTCCATTT
>VZTX01015518.1:37028-116560 GCA_013400915.1 Pardalotus punctatus
TCATCTGTTTGGATTTCTGTAAGGCCTTTGATGTGATGCTCTACAACATCCTTCTCTCTAAATCGGAAAGATATAAATTTGATGGGGGGACTGTTGGGTGGATGAGGAATTATCTGGATGATCACATCCAGAGGGAAGTTGTCAACAGCTCAGTGTCCTAAAGGACATGGATGACAACTGTCTATGGTCTAATGGGACCATGCCTACACAGGGGTCCCATACTGGGAGTGGTGCTGTGTAGATGATAGGATTGAGTGCACCCTCAGCAAGTCTGCTGACATGACCAAGCTGAATGGTGCTTCACACCGGAAGGGCAGGATACCATATGGATGGACCTGGACACGCTCAAAGAATGGACCCATGGGAACCTCATGAAGTTCAATAGGGTCAAGTGCGAGGTGCTGCACCTGTGTTGGGGTAACCCCCTTTATCAATACAAGCTGCAGGATGAAGGGATTGAGAGCAGCCTTGCTGGGGCTGAGAAGGGTTTGGGATTGGTGGATTACAGCCTGGACATGACCTGGCAATGTGTGCTTGCAGCCCAGATAGCCAGTTGTATCCTAGGTTGCATCCAAAGCAGCATGGCCAACAGGGTGAGGGAGGGGATTCTGTGTCTCTGCCATGCTCTCATGAGTACCCTTCTGGAGTAATGCATCCAGATCTTGGGGTCTCCAGCACACAGAGGACATTGACCTGTTGGAGTGGGTCCAGAGAAGACCATGATGAAGATTGGAAGACTGGAGCAGCTCTCCTTTGAGTACAGGCTGAAAGAGCTGTGGTTGTTCAGCTGGAGAAGAGAAGGCTTCAGGGCAACCTTGTTGCTGCCTCGCAACTTAAAAGGAATCTGTAAGAAAGATGGAGTTAGCAGGGCCTGTTGCCGTACAAGAAGTGATAATGGTTTTAAACTAAAAAAATGGTAGGTTTAGATTAGATACAAGGAAGAAGATTTTTACAGTGAGTGTGTTAAAGCATTTAAACAGGTTGCCCAGAGAGGTGATGGATGTCCCATTCCTGAAAACAATTAAATTCAGGTTGGATGGGGCTTTGAGTGACCTGATCTAGTTGAAGATATCTCGGTTTATTGCAAGGGGGTTGGCATAGATGACCTTTAAAAAGGTCCTTTCCAACGCAAACTGTTCTATGAAATTAAATAGCTTGCTGTTAATTTGAGCAAGGACATCTTCATGCTGCTAGTGTCTGACTGGACATGACATTTATGAATCACAGGATCATACAATGTTGAGGGGTTGGAATGGACCGTAGAGATCATCAGTCCCAGCCCCACCTGCCATGGGCAGGGACATCTCCTATTAGACCAGGTTCCTCAAAGCCTTATTCAACCTGGCTTTGAACATCACCAGGATAAATAGTATTCATAATGAAGTCACTTTTTAGATGAGGTATTCATGCATTTATTTCTTTATATTAGAGAAATTGTAGTGTGAGGGAGAGATTACCTTTGATGCCTGCTTTTCTGTTGCTGTGTTCTGCTGTCTGAGGGCGTAAGTTATAACTCTCTCAAAATGAATCATATATATTCTCTTTTCCTGTCTTTTGAGTGATTATCCCAGTGGAAGTAAAATTGGAGCCTTGAAACTGATTGAGAAATGTCTGCCCATAAAAATGCTTGATTTCTTTCTTCTGGATTAATCTTTGATTATATCTTGGCATGTCTGAACTTTTTAACTTAGAGGAATGAATATTGCTTCCTTCCATTTATTTGTTTTTTAGATGGCAAATACATTAACTTTCCACAATCATTGAGTAGCTGTCATCCATCATCTGCAGAATGAGTAGTACCCTCTCAATACAAACACAAAAGTTGCATTCCTTTCAGGGACATCTTAATATGTCCTTTCCAGTATTCCCTCCCTCAGATGTTCATAAGTGAAGTCAGGGCCTGAGACAGAGAGAGCTTGTTTTTAAAGAGAGTCTAAATCTCTCTCTTGCCTTTGCAGACCAGAGTGAGACAATTAAATATTTGTGACTTTGAAGAAAAAAGAGGGAGAAAACCCTGAGTTCTTTTCTGTACCTAGCTGGCTCTGAACAAGGGCTTCAGAGCAAGCTGAGTGTTGTATGATTCAAAAAGAAATTAAATTCTGATGTGGAACTAGATGTCTGAGTGAACGACTCTGCTCTGCCATTCAGTTCCCAGAATATGCTATCAATGTGCCACAGGAGCCCTGAAGTAGTCTCTTCCAATTTGATGTATGCTGTGTACCATGAGATTGTCTTTCTTCTATAGAACTTAAAACCTAGTGTGGATTAGTACTGTGAAACAACCATATTAGGTTGCCTATAGAGATTGTGGATGCCCCATCCCTGGAGATGTTCAAATCCAGGTTGGACAGGGCTTTGAGCAGCCTGGTCTAGTGGGAGGCAACACTCTGCATGGCAGGATGGTTGGAACTAGATGACTTTTAAGATCCCTTCCAACCCAAATCATTCTGTGATTCTATGAAAATCTAGGAGTTAAAAAATCATGATCTTTCCTTGAGTAGAAGTTTACTTACTTGATGTGTATACCATACTAAAATGTGGCATTGCTCTTTGGGTTAGAAAACCTGTTCCACTGTTAGGAGCCAAACCTCCTGGTTCATTTCCTGAGCTTTTTCAGCACTGCCCCATATCTAGAAAAACTGTCTTGCAAAAAATGACAAGAGAGAATGGATTTATGGAGATGAACATTTCACCTCATAATTTTGACTGCTAGAGCACATAAAAAAAGCCAAATGCAAGTGTTTTGCTTTTGAAAACTTTTTTTCACAGTGTCAGTTAACCTCAGCATTAAACCCTGTCTCTCCAGCAAGCGCAGACAAGAAGTTCTTTGCTATGAATTTGTTGCTTGGCCTTTCCAAGAAACATGAAATATGGAAGTATTGAGAACATTTTGTGAAGTGATTAACTGTGACTCTCAGCCACTCTATCCTTTCTGTCTAAAGAGGGTTAGTAACAAGACCTTGTGATAATTCATGGTTGTTATCAGTTTGTTCAAATTAGCTTTTCCTTCTCCTGTACTTGTCATCATTCAGTTATAGACCTGCTTTATCACACAGAGCTCTCAGCAGACCAAGAAATGTTCAGAGGCCTGTACAAGATTGAGGGTTACTTCTGTGATGCTTACTGATACAATTTTTCTTTTGATCTTCTATGAGTCCAAAAACTTTGTCTAAGAATTCTGTCTCTAACACTGGTTGTTGCTTTTGTCCTTTGCAGAAGCCTAGCTCTGAAGGATTATGCTTTTCTGTTGTGTGGCTTGGCTTTTTTGTCCCCTGAATTCTACCTGCAGTTCCTCTCATAACGCAGTTATGTGATGATGAATAACTGACTGGTGTGAAGTATATAGGCAAAACCATCTGTATCTTTTCAGCAATGTGTTTTAATGCAGGGGAAAGGATTAGGGTATAGGAGCAATATACAGGAAACGGTCATGCTTTTCCTGTATATAATAAATGGGTCTCATTATTTGTTATATGGATTAAACTGAAGTCTTCAGTGGCTCAGGTGTTAAGAGTAGCCTGGACTACAAATACCACTTCTCAGCTACTCTCCTGAAAGATCCATGTTCTCAGAAGACTGCTGGTTAAACCTCAAAATGTCTTATCAAGATCCTGTTCTTCAACTCCACCCCCTCCTCCTTTCTTTTAATGAAGAATGGACTGAATGCCGGTCTTCCACCTCGTTTTTCAAGTACTTTTTGGAGTCATAACTTACAGATGTGCTGTTATTTTTGTTACTGAGAGGCAAAGCCAGAGTGCTTGGGAGGGGGCAGTTCCATGCTAGTGAGCTGTATGGGCCTGTGCCTTCCTTGTGTTGCCACTGGCCAGGACCTGGGGAGAAATGGTGTGTCCCCCCACCACTTTTCAGCCATATTAGTGCCCATGAACTGCCTGTGTTTGTCACCAGGTTGTTGTTCTAGCCCCAAGGAGAGAGCTAGGCAGGAGGATCTGAGGCAATACTAGAACATCCCTTTCAGTCACAGCCACAACTAGGTCACCTGCAACCAGCCACAAAGAAACATCCTCTTATGTCTGATATCTGTGTCATTGCAAGGGGTTTCCTCTTCTCACTGGAGAACTGCAGCACATACCCTGTGCAATAATGATGGGTGTGATGTAAGGGCTGCCTGTAGTTGCCTCGTTTCTGCCTTGGATCCTGGATTAGATGTTGGTGTATTTAACCACTTCAGTGAGACAGTGGTTTAGAGGTAATTCATGTGCAGTATCTGTCTTCTAAGGACTATATAACAGCCACTTTAATAAGATGGATGCTCTTGTTTTTGTATAATAACAACTAAGTATACCCCTGTAGAACATCAACCCTCTCACTTTTTTACTAGCTGTTCATTTGGGAGTGGATGAATGAGTTGTAAGGAAGCAATGTAAATCCCTAATGTCACATTATTGTCCTTTTTCTTCACGGAATGCAAGTTCTGTTTCACTCATGGAGACTACAACTATTGTGCACATTTACCATTAAAAAAGTATGATTTTTCAACTGTCTGACAGTTCCTTTTTATGTTGTTCTTCAGTAGGATGTTTTCATTCTGTCAGATACCAGTATTGTTACGGTGTTACTCTGTAGTTGAAGTTTTTATTTACTAAAATGCCTGTTGTATGTGACTTGGGATCTTGAAATTGTTTCACTGGTGTTTATCAGAGTTTGCTGTAGGCTGGATTTGCTTTGTTTTACAGGGCATCAAAGCAGGTTTTCTCTGTAGGACTCACAGCAACTGAAGTGACTTAGCATGAAATCTCTTGAGAAGGGCAAAACATTGGATCTCAGCAAAAATCAAAGCTTAAGGGTCAATGTATTCACTCAGGATACTAAGTTGACTGGATTGTTTGGAAAGTTTGTATTACAGCAGTATGCAAAGTAGAATTAATTGGCTAATCTATCAGTTTGCATGAAGAGACAGGGTAGTTTTCCTTAAACCAAAATGGCAATTAAGAGATACGAACTTTATGAATGTACCAGGCTTGACTATAGTCTGTTATTGCATCTAATGGGTTTAAAATTACCTTAGTCATCTCACTGCTTCCTCAATTATTCTTTTTTTAAATTTACAGTAATTACAGCCCAGCTATGATCTACTTGCGTTATTCTGCTCAGCTTTTAATATTATAAAATAAGCTGAAATACTTTTTTATTGATGCAGACATTGCATTATAGAGTTTCACAGACAGATTTATGAACAGTTTATTTGTTTATACTTAAAAGCAAAGACCTAACCTGTAGTGTTAGGAAAGGGGCAGACAGTGCACTAAATGTTGTTTTAAGATATAAGAGCTTTAGTTTCATGTGTCAATAGGGATTCTGGTTTTTCAGCATAGCTAATGTATGATACTTAAAATAAATTTGGATGATAGGTTGGGTTGTAGATATAACAAGTATATCGCATATCTTATCTAGCCTTGCTGTTTTTTCTTTCTACTAGCCTCTCAACCTATTGCAAAACAGGAAATTTTTGAATAAAAAGCAGCGGCGTCTTAAAATCCCATCTCCAGATTGAGTCAATACCACCCACTCTGTACCACAGTCTGAAACTGAGGCAATTCATGTTTGAGAGAAGTCTGCTTCTTTTACTGAGTGTCATATTCTAAACGTTTGATAGGCAAAGTGCAATTTCATCCTTTGCAAACCCAGATGTTTTGGCTAACTGTAGCTGTCCTTCAGTGGTGGCAAGCTTCTGCAGAACAGCATTTCAGGAATGTTGTTTCTGAGTTGAAAGGGAAATTCCTTATGTTGAAGTTTATTGTACTCGTTCCGATAGCATCATTTCTATTCTTTGGGAAGTTCTGGCCTTTTAAGGACAATGGAAAACTTTCCATTCAAAGTAAATTTTTTTGCAGGAACTAAAATCCCCAAACATTTCCTTACAATTAAATAGTAATTTTAGAAAAGCTGTTAAAAATAAAATTAAGCTTGAAAGCTTAGTGCAGTCTTTCAACTCGGCTGCAGCCCTTCATTCTTAGTCTGTAGAAGGGGGAACTTGTGAACTCCCTTGATGAGAACCTGATGTGCTCAACAGCGTTGGCTTCACAGCAGCCACTGTGGTAGAAGCATTTCTGTGGTAAACATCTGAGCTCTCCAGCAGCCCCTTAGAAAAGCTGGTGGAAACAGGAGTCATAATTCTGTCAGTATTCTGTGTGTATTTTGTTAGAAATTCCTCCAAACCAGCTATGTTCATGTGTCCGTGAACTGGCATTTTTCCACTGCATCCTATTGATCTGGAGCATTCTTTGGAAGTTCTTAACACTTAGTACGCATTTTGGGCTTTCCATAGCTGTACTGCTTCTGGTCACCACCGTTCAAGAAGGAGCCTACAGCAATTGTCAGGAAGGCCTTGCCCTCAGGTGTTGAAAGATTTTGTTTTGGGAGGTGAAGAATTCACATTCTGTGTTTGATCTTGCAGGAATTCTTCAATGGGTGAAGCTGATAGATAACTTTGAGGCCGAGTATGAGTATGTCACCAATGAAGGAACAGTGTTCACTTTCAAGACAAACCGCCATTCTCCAAATTATCGGTTAATCAACATTGACTTCAGTGATCCAGAGGAATCCAAATGGAAAGTTCTCATCCCTGAACATGAGAAAGATGTTCTAGGTAAGAATTCATGTCAAGTAAAAGACCTTCTGTTCTGCTTTTTTCAAATTAATTCAGTAATTAGTCTATTGAATGATCTTTTACAGACCTTTTTGCATTTTCCTGTGTTTAAGATTTGTTTAGGATTTGCAATTAAAAGACTTGCTGACATGCAAGCAATTCAGAATATCTCTTTCTCTCCAATGTCCTGTGTGGCCCTAGTGAAGTTGCTTCATCTGTCCTTGTTTTAGTTCTGTGTTTGTAGGAAATGAGGGGAAAGTATTTTCTTGCTTCATGTCAGTGTAATAAATGTTTACTAGACAGTCAGGGATTACAACAAGAGGGACTTTGTAAGCAGAAAGAAGGGAAAGAGCAAATCTGGCAGTACTGCAGTATGCTTTGAACAGAATGAGTCAGAATTTGAGACAGGATTTTCTTTTGTTCCTAGAATAAGAGGAGTAAGCAATACGTGGAAAAAAAAAAGGCTCAGGAACGTTGAAGGGCATGGAATTCTTAAAGTATAAAAGCAAGTTCAAAACATAAATTTTTTGTTTTGATATAATTAAAATAAAGATGTATTTTTTAATCCCATCATTTTGCAGAAAGTTCTATGGAAGCTTAGAATTAGTTTCAGATAATACAGAAAAACCTCCTCTGACCTGTTTTTTGACAGATGCTTAGTGTACATTTATGTAGTTTGCTCTCCATAAAGTACAAGATACAGTTATGATTTATCTGACTAGCATAATTCACTATTCAAAAATATTCTGCATTTTTATTAATCAATTTTATACAAATTACTTCATATTT
Source organism: Pardalotus punctatus (assembly GCA_013400915.1). Taxonomy (NCBI): domain Eukaryota; kingdom Metazoa; phylum Chordata; class Aves; order Passeriformes; family Pardalotidae; genus Pardalotus; species Pardalotus punctatus. The sequence goes on from VZTX01015518.1 coordinate 44,425, forward strand.
GCTACTTTCCCAGTGAAGACCTGCTTTGTAGAATGAATAGAATTCTCTCTGTGTATATGATTTGATATGTGCATATACAGTAACTTTTGTCTTTCCTCACTAAGACAAACCTATTTTACTGCTGTTTCAAAGTCATCTTAAGGCTTTTGTCACTCAAAAAAAATAAAATCTTAATTTCTGTCTGCAGTTCACGATGTGTCCTGTGTGATTTCTGCTACAGCCTAGATGTCCTCAGTGTGACATAAATGTTGATTCTGAGCATATCCGGAATTCTAGTGATGTTGCAAATGGCTGGGGTCTAGAATATTGAGAGAATTTTAGTGAATGGAAATGTAGCAAATTAGAGCTTGGTGAGGCACTAATCTTTTCTTAAGAGTGTAAACTTGTTGAGTCAGGAACAACCTGCATCATAAATGAAGTATGTTCATCATAAATTAAGTCCTAAGAAGAGAATTAATAATAGATGTTAGTGAAAAATTGCTTCCATGTCTTAATTTTGGTCATGTGCAAATTCACTGACAGTCTGTTAAGCTATGCTTAAAGTTATGAGGAATTGCAGTTTATAAAGTAGGATCAAATTGAAGAATTGACTTGGACATTGTGAGTGTCTAAACAGAATGGGATAGAAACATGTGACTGACCTGAAATGTGGTTACCATGTGTAGATTTACCTGAAAAGGGGTCTAGGCAGCTGAAGGGGCTTTGACCGGTGGCTCTGTAGGCACTGATTATCTATTCCTTCCCAGAAAGACTAATGCCAGATCTGCTTTTTGCTACACTGTGGTATTTAGCTCAACTCCATTTTGGTTTCATTCTAAAGGCAAAGTCATGTTGAGTTGATGTTCATGCACAAACAAAAAAAAAATTAATACATGCAACATTGCTTTAATGGCTTATACATGACAGCCTTGACTATACACACTTAACAAGAACTGCGCTTAGAAAACTGAAAGCTCAGAAGAAGGGGTTTGCTGAGACACTGGCCTTTAGACTGTAAACCAACAGGCATTCAGCTCTTAAAAAAGCAAACATAATCTGTCATATAAAATCATCAGGGTGACTTTCAGGAATATGTTGTGTATCATTAATCTTTCACTGTGTTTGAATGTGAAGCCAGAATAGGCAGTCATATGTCAACTTCTCTCTTTGGCTTTTGGGAGTGGTAATGTAAAGAAATTGGATTAAACTAACAATAAAAGAGTCTCCATAAGAAGATGAATTTTAAGTATACCTTAATAAACCTATAGTAGATCCTACAGTAAAGTAAATTTAAATTATTCAGCTGCTTCTTTGTGACAGACACTTGCAGATTAGTGTTTTATCCTTAGCACCAAGATATGGTAGTTTTATCATGTTCAGGCCATTGTAGTCCTGAATAAGTAAAACCCCCCACTCCTTCACTTGATGTAGCCAGAAAGTAAGCCAGTCTCCATGTGAGGCTTTTTTAATCATTCCAAGATTTGTTAAGGAAGACATAATTATAGAAAAGACAGTTACTAATTCATTATTGAAAACTTTGCAGTCAAGTGAATTTGATTTGTGATGCAGAGATGACAGTGTAATGAAGCTCCTCCTGCAAAACCTAAGACAGCAGTGATTCAGAGGGTGAATGGGCATTGCTGCTTGTCCAATTTTACCTATGTGTGGGAGTGACTTTAACAAGCTGTAATTTAGCTGCATTAGTATTTCTTTATAAGCATTATAGTTAGTGATACCTAGGTCACAAATGTGTTTTATTGGGATATATTTGTCCTACTCTGGAGTGACCTGCCTGGAAGCCATAGCCTGTTCATTTCTGTGTGTTAACTTGGATTCAGTTTCATAAAAGCTGCAGTTACACATACAGAAATAGATTTATTTACAAGTAATAAATTCAAGATTGAGAATTATGAATCTCTGCCAGTGTCCATCACTGGCATAAAGAGAGGTTCCACAAAGTATCATTGTATTCTTAGAAAGTTCCTATAGCTAATACAATCTAACCAAGAAATAAACACACATGCCTACATGGTGGTGTGAATATCATTTGGTTTCCTCAACATATTATTTAAGATACTCTTTTCTATTGGCTTTGACCCTTTTTTTTCAAGAACTCTTTATAAATGAGATCATTTGGGAAATAAAGGGAAAAAACCAAGCATATTCCTGCAGTGAGGTTGTACACACACTTCATTTTACAACTGTCAGCAGGGATTTCACACAGAGATGAGGTAACTTTAGATCTCCACTCTGTGAGCTGAGGGGAAGAAATAAATGACAGCTATTTTAAAATGAAATTGAAGATGACAGCTCAGAGCATGTTATAGAGTGATGAGACTTGTTTCCTGCCCTTTGGAGTTTGTTTATAAAGTGTTAGTTTTAATTCTCAGGGAGTCTGAAATAAAACCACAGGAGAGATTCACATCTAACATTGAACTTGTACTTTAAATGACCACGGAGCTGCAAGAAGCATGCTGAATTGAAGGGCAGCTATGAAGCCATAAATGCAGAGTGACTGTAACAGACACTGCAACCCTAGTTCTGAAGCACAGGATAAACCTGCTGGGTTTAGAAGGCTAAATGATTCATTTTGAGAACTGTGAGACCCCCCCACCCACCACCCAAAATGCTTAATACTGGTAGAGGAGGGCAACTGGAGAGCAGCAGTTAGTATCCAGCCCTTTCCTTGTGACAATGAAAAGTAGAATAGATCTCCTGAGTAAGAAGGGCTGAGAAATAAGACATACTCCTGAATGTTTTGTAGATGTGGAGAGGGATCTTGAACAGTTCCTTGAATCTCAGTTGGCCATTTAACAGGCACAGGCAAAGCTAGCAGTGTTCCCTGTACCTTGTACACATCTGCACACCTAAACTCAGTGCATGTAAAATGCTTCCCTTCTCTCAGCTGCAATGCGCACTCTCAAGTGAAAAATAGTATTTTTCTTTATACCTTTAATCTGCTAGATAATTCAAAAATGCTTAGGAGATGGGGAGGGGAGTTACTACAGCTGAAAATTGTCTTTTGGCACTGTAGTGAAGCCAGGAGGGAAAGTCTGGAAGGAGCACCAAATCCTTGACTTGTTGAAATTGGTTGAAGCTTTTCCCTTAACTTTAACATGGCAGGCTGCCACTGAGGATGTTGTCTCCATGAGAAAACATATGCTTTATATTGTGAGGGCTTGTCAACATTTACTTACGTGTTTCAGAATTACTCATATTTTATTCTGTAAATTGCTCATACTTTACCTGCAAGTCTACTGTTAAGTAACCTTGAGTGGTGGTTAGAGGTCATTTTAGTTGAGATCAGCATTGGTACCTGTTAATCTGCAGAGACACTGAAGTTTGGGGTCACTGTCTGTAATGAGCGGAAAAACCAACATGACCTTCCAGGTCTGTCTCACAGCTACAGCTTTGACAGTCCACTGAAATACATTAATTATTGGTTGGGTGGATGCATAAGCACAGTGTACAGCAAGTAACTCAGCAATTCCTGCTGAAGCTCTATGGCTGCCTGGCTCTTCTAGCATGGTATGTTCTTCTCCATCAGCATTTCAGCCTGCATCTGTCAAAGCATGTTTGTACATTTAGACACTTAACATGCTGTAGCTACTGCTGCAGAAAGGAAAGGTCAAAACTGTTTAAAGTCATAAAGGTTAGTGGCACAGATGTTTAGTGTGAGGATTCAACCCTTTTTTTTCCTGAAACTATTTCAAAAAGTTGTTCATAGCAACATTGCAGGTGCCAAGTTAGTGGCTTTATGACTAATGAAAGCTGTCAAAATAAAAAAAGCTTTTGGAAAGTAGCAGCAAATATGGAATATGTAGCAGAAATACGAATTTCTGAATGGTTGAATGAGAAGTTCTAGACATGGTTGAGCTCAGTTTTCAAGGTGTTGTTAAAAAGTGTATCTCCTCTAGCCCAAATTTAGCTATTGAAGAATTGTGTGTAACCTGTTGTAGTCATCAAAGTGGTTGCTGTAATCTTCAGAGAGAACTTGCCAGTACCAAGGATAATTCTTCATACCTGCTTTCAGTACTTGAGGCTGCCTCCAAGTGTGCTCATCTCTGATGCCTAAAGCAAGATGGTCAGGTTGGAGAAGGTGATTTCTTTGTGTTTATTGTGTAGTAATATGAATCCTGTGCTTGATGGGTGTTGTAAGTAGGTGGGTTGATAAATTTCGGTGTAACCAGGAGAGTAACTATTCTGTTCATTGGTATTAAGTGAAAATAAACTGACCTATACATTGGAGAGGTTTCAGGTTGTTAACATCTGAAAAATACCACTTGTGTGAGTGAAACTGCTTAGCATGCAATTCACAGTATCCCAGAACAGGGTATCCAAAATAAACGGTTCAACTGCACTCTAAAGGTGTTCATTTCTCCCCATTGTCTGTAAAGGGTGCCTACAGCAGTGGTGTCAGGCTGAGCTTTTAGACAGGAGATTTGAAAGCACGGAGTCTTAAAAGTTTCTAGGAAGTACAGAGGCATGCAGGATGCATCCTGCAATGTACAAGTAAAACCTAAATGTTGACTGCTAATGCAGCACACCCAGCAATATCTGTGTTTATTAGTGCTGAGCATGGGAATAACAGAGACTAAGCTTGAAGCTTGCAGTCAAAAAATAGCTCTTGTTAATAATTCAACATTGTTTTAGCTTGCCATGTATGTAGGTGTTGGTTCTTAGTGTCTTTTTTTATTCTGGTCTTTCAAGTCTGCTTCAATGTTTTGCTCTATTTTGATTTTTGCATTTCTTTGTAGCTTCCATTACTCTAAGTTTTGGAGGCAGTTAGCAATGCACCAAAACCAGTTATAATACAGTTACTGTACACAGAAGCTGTGTTCCTAAATCTCATGGAATGTTATAAAAGCATTTTGTGTTGTCTTTTCATCTTTTATCTTTACCTTGCTGAGAGCATCTGATTTGTAAACCAAAGAGGTGATGGAGAGTTAATATTGCTGCTTCTTAGGCAAGTTCCTCAGTGGTAGGAATCCCCACATAAGCCAGCAGCCTCACTCCTGAGCGATTGAATCTTTTTAATAAAAAGAGTAATATCACTTCATAATATATGTAAGTCAAAGTAATAATGTACTTCAGCTCTTAATGAAAAAAATCCATGAAAGTGAACTGCTTAATCAAATAATTAGTAAGGAATTACAGCATCATCACAGCTTAATTTTGAAATAAAAATGCTTTAATTTTTATGTTGAGGCAAAGCTATATTTTATATACATTAGAAGTTGATCTGAGAGTGTCTGTAATCCATTTTATGAAAACTTTTTCACGAAATTTTGAGAGTAAAACTGGACATTTTAATTATAGATGTTGCTGAGAATACCAGTGGAGTTCATGGGATCTCATACTTATTGCAGAGCCATTAATTCTGCATGCAAAAAAGGTGTGTTACTGTTGGGATGCTAACTTTTAAATTCATATTTTGTTTTAATTATCCACCTTAAAATGTTGGCAAATTTGTGCAGTGACAATTAAAAAAATATTTTCAATTACTACATATTCTCCTTGTTTATACAGCCAGGAATAATTCTGTCTCTCAAAATATGTAATTGAATAGAACTATTAACTTATAAAGTTTGTTATGTTCTCCAGGCTCACTTAAGAAATTTTAGCCACTCTAAGGCTAAAATTACACATCAATTACTAATATATAAACGGTCTTATGTTATGCTGTACCTTATTATTTCAGGTCATGGCTGAAATTTTGGTTAGTGTTCTCTGGGTCTTTGGTCAGAAAATTCACAAATCTAGACTAGAAAAGCTCATGAGGGAGTTAGAAAGTTGGAGGGTAAAAAAAAAATATGAGTGGTGGTGTTTGGGAAGAGGGAAGTAGTAAAGCTTTATTTAGGTGTTTGTGAAACATGAATTCATATTTCTACAAAGTCAGACTAGTATTATATCTTACTGGTCCTCCAGAAACAAAATAGAGGGATTTGAAGGTCTTTGAGCTCTAGGGAGTCATGACAGACCTGAACTGTATATGAAAGCATGGACTGTTAAAGAAGTTAACTGTGACAGAATAATGAGTTTTGACCTTCAATTCAGAAAAAAACTTATTTCTCCTAATGGAAGGGGCACATGATACAACTTAGAACTTTTGTTCTGGAATCTGAATATGCAAAGGTGCCTTTATAAGACTGTCTTCTTTACAACTCTGTGAATTCAAATTATATGATTTCATAGGACTTTGAGGAAACTGGAAAGAGCTGTTAAAATGTGAATAACATGAAATAGCATAAAACTGAAATTCTGTCATTTTTTACGTGCTTGTGTTCTGATATTTTTTCCTCCAATCTTGTTGTGTTAAGCTCTCCACCTCACAGGGCTACTTTGGCATTACGGTGTGCCCCTGTCAGTCCTACCTCAGTTTTCATGCTCATTTGGTTCCATCCCCACATTCTTTGCTTCCAGCAGATATAATAAAAAGGTGTTGTCCATGGTTTAGATTTCCAGTCTGACTTGTCAGAGAAAAAGTTGTACATACATAGTTGGAAGATAGTAAGAATTGCCTTGTCATCTAGTCTTACAAACAAATAAAAATGTCCCACATTCCCTCCTTCAGGATACTTTCTTTAATTTTTAACCTTGTTTGTATTTTGTCTTGCTTGTATTCAAATTGTGAATTAATGAGAAGTTAAAATACTTCTGTTGCAAAGTGATTTCTTAAATGACAGAAATACTGAGCAAGATTAAGATGTTTCAATCTTTCTCCTGTCTCTATGAGTATATAAATAGACATGTCACTAGAGAGCTAAAGCCAATGGCACAGAGACAGGAGAGAATATGTTATATGGTATATCCTTGGTGAACTGGAGCTCCAAAGAGTTTCTACACTTTACAGGCTTTAGAGATGGAGATTGAAGTGAGATAGTCAGTAGAACCACTGAGATTTTTAGGAATTGACAGCCCAGATATTTTATTTTAATTGGTTTCAATTTTCTGAATTCCAATTAAAAAATTAGCATGCCATGAAAAAAAAAGTTCATGTATGTCTAGTAATTATTCCAAGGAACAAACTCAGGATGGGAAAAGTTCTGTGGAGCAGAAACTCTCATTGCTGCACAGCTGCACAGACAAGGTAGGACTAGACTAGGACTGCCAGGAGAGGTATAAAGGCAATGAACCTCTGCAGAGTGGTTTGTTCCTGGGTCCTTTTGCTGGGTTGAGGTCACTGCACTGCATCCTGTGCCTATTACCTTACAGTCTCAAGAATGCTGTTTAGCAACATTAGATTCTTGAATAAGCATGTGGGTCTTCTTTTAATGGCATGATGAGAATATCACCCCAGAATAGCCCTTTTCCTAAACCCGGTAGGGCTTACTTACAAGAATAGCCTCCTGATTACTTAAGCAATAGAACCAAGACCAATAGTAACGTCTAGGTACTATACTTCAATGTGCAATATGGGATGACATGTCTTTTTTCCTTATGAGTTTAGTTTCAGTATAAATCATAATGATTGTTTTGATTTTCATGACTCCGTAAGTATTGCTGGCAAAGATAAATGTTTTGCTTGGGTTATGCATTGAAATATGTGATATTTAAGAGCAGTATTAATCTATAAATATCCCAAATGCATAAGCATATTGATTAAGCAATTCTTTATTCCTGTGTCTGCATAAAGTAACTTTAAACTGCATGGTTAATGCATTTCCAGAGAATGTCAGTCTTTATTTTGGGTTCATTTACAAAGATTTAAGAGTTAAAGGTAGTGCATGTCAGAAATTTTGCTGCATGCATTTAGGTATGCTAAAGAATTTTAGGACTAGAGTATGTCTGATTGTTTTCTTTCTTACATTTTTAAATTGTATTTTCTGTGGCTTTGTTTTTCTTTTCCATGTTGTACAGAATGGGTTGCTTGTGTGAGGTCCAATTTCCTCGTTTTGTGCTACCTGCATGATGTGAAGAATGTCCTGCAGCTTCATGACCTAGCCACTGGTGCACATCTCAAGACTTTTCCCCTAGAGGTTGGCAGTATTGTGGGATATAGTGGCCAAAAGAAGGACACCGAAATATTCTATCAGTTTACTTCCTTTTTATCTCCAGGTAAGATTTTTTTCTCTCATATTATTGTTCCTTTTCCTGAGAACAGTGTCTTCCACATTTTCTGTAGTTTAGTAGTTATTTGGTATGTCTAAGATGCGGGTAAAACTGCTTCCACCAATGTAAGCAGTGGTTATGCACAATAAAATGTATCAGTCCTTGATCCATCAAGCCTAAATTATTTGCCTACTAGTATTTGAGAGACCTGCATTAAGACTCAAGACTAACTTGTCATGGAGATAAAATTGTAGCATTCTCACAGTTCTTGCTTCATACAGCAAGATAGAAGGTGAAAAACTCAGTCAAAGATAATTATTAATGTGTTTAGTGTGATTTTTATCACAATTTTAAAGAACATTAATAAAAGTCACAGAAGTTTTCTCTGACAGTTTTGTGATTCATTTATGCATAGCCTTATTTGAGCATCCTTACTATCTCTCCTTACAGTATTTGGTGTTGTTGGATTGCTGTAGGAATCTTTTTTTGTACAGTCCTGCAAAGCCAGGGCTGTCCAAAAGCATCATATAATACAGGTGTGGCACAACAATAAATATTCTAGGATTTTGCATAGGAAGGGAGTTTCTACACAGTTGTCAATCTAGTATATGACAAGAAAATGTATTTACTGTTCATTCTTTTTTTCCCCTTCTTCTTTCTTTATGGTCCAAACAATCAATAGATAATACAAGACAGGAATCAAATATGGAGGGGCAAATAGGCTTCAGGATCTTTATCTTCTTTCAAGGTTGTGTATCATAAGGTGATAAAAAATGTTCTTATAGTATCTGACCTACGTTTTTGCTCTGTTTCAGTTAGACTACAACAACACTGCATTGCAAAATGGCTGTCTATTAGTTTTGATAGGTTTGCTGGTTTTACTAGAAAGGATTATGTCCAGTTGTCAAAATTAGGTTTCAGTCTTAGCAGATGTGTGATGAATTTCCTATTATCTTAGTGTTTACATAAACAGAAATATTATGTTTTAATATCCTCTTTTAAACAACATTCAGGTTGTTGCAGCCATTGCAGCTGGAGAGTATCTTGAGGATGCTCTTGGACTTATTTCTGACTTCATCCAGCTTGATCATTCATAGTTCATTTGCCCACATCATGGGCCACAAGTTGCAAGTTTTACAAGCCTGTACCATTCATCTCAGCTGAGCCAGTAGAGTCTCTGCAGCTGCTAAAAATGTGTAAGGGAAGAACCCAGATCTGTTTTAGGCCTTGGCTTTCTGGCCAGCCAGCAATGGCTGCTCTCACTGCCTGCTGGTTGCTTAAGCAGATTATTTTTCTTCTTTTCGTTCATTTGCTTAGCATCCACAAAGATTTCACTATGGCATAGCTCTGTTAACTGGGGCAGAGTGATCTGGAATCTGGAAGAAAAAGGGAAGGTAAGAAATGTAGGTAGACTGTATAGAGATAAAGAAAGAATAAAGAGATCAGACCAGAGAGATAATTTTTAGGTAGGTTTATGGATACTTTTTCGTTTGTGTGCAACCTCCATTCATGTTATCAGTGCAGAAGGTAATCATGCAGAAGGTATGGGGCTGATCCTTGGTTAACCTAGATATTCCGACTTTACTATTGGAAATCAATATAATTTGCGCATATTAAGTTGGACTATTTTTTTTTCTAATGAGAAACAAATTAACATACTCCTGTTTGAGAAACAAATTAACATACTCCTGTTTAATACCTACAGCAAAAGTAAACATATGTATGAAATTATGAATAAAGCAGTTCTAAACCCATATATGTTGACACCATAAAATAATTTTTGTAATTCCTTGAAAAATATGGTTATCGCTGCTGTCCACTCTAGTCAGATTCTTAGGTGACCACTCTGGCATTTTGCCTTTATTTAGCACCCAGCAAAATAGTGCAGGCCGCAGTTTGCAATACTAAATAGTTTTTGATATTAACTGCTGTGACACTAAAAATAGAATAAGAGATGTGGTACCTGAGGTTGAATTGCATGTTACACATTAGGTTGATTGGTTGCAGAAATGCAGTCTGTGACTGTGCTTATCATCTTCATCATGTGGTTTGTTAAGATGAGGCAATTCTGCCTGCTCTGTGTGCAGTGTTTGCCAATACATTACCCAGCTTGGGCAGCTGCCTGTGTGTCAAACGCCTGCTCTGTCTGTTACTGCCTGGAGGGCTTTACACTGCACTTTCACATCATTTTCTGGTTCCTAATCTTTAAGGCAAGTGCTGCCTTAATGCCTGTTTGCACCTATCAACCTGATCAGGCTTGCCATTTTGTGATAAATGAAAAAAAAAAAAAAAATCCCAGCAGATTAGGGTAGTCCTCCATTTAGTCTCCTGTTAATACACTGTTATGGAAAAAGGCTTTATCATATGCCAGAAATGTTAGTTTACATATGCATTTGTTTGCCAGTCTGTCTTTCTGATTTGTATTGTATCAAATATGTTTCCTCATTGTTTCATGTTTTAGTTAGTATGAATTGTTAGAGTTATAACCTCTATAATAATTACTTCTGTTTCCTGAATGTATCTATAATAAACACAATACGGCAGTATTTCAATCAAGTCCTGTCTACCTTGGTTAATTTTATTGCATTGAAGATCCCAGTAAAGTGCTTATGGCCATACCTTTTAGTGTTTTTTTCCCTAATATATGTTTCAGATTTTTCTGGGACCAGCTTTTTGTAAAGGAGAAAAATAGAATAATTAACACTCAAGTTAATGTATCATATGTATCTGTAGTGTGGGCATGAATATTAGGATTGTTTAGTATGTTAACTAGTGTGCAAGCATGATAGTCACATTGTATGACACATACTCAAATGCTATTAGGGTTCAATGGCAGGAAATATGATCTATAGTTTAAATGCAGAATTATTCTTGGCTAATTACACATCTGTGTAGTGTCTAGATATCTGCAGTCCCTCTGCTATAACCTAGAAGTTTTATATTATAAATGTAAGTTTTCTCATGTGCACAATCCTTTGGGAGTCATAGGTACAACTCAAGTGAAGTTGTCTTCAAACCTGCAGGATCAGGTTGTAAAAGAAATTACATGAGACCAGATTTTATTCAGTTCCATAGACCTGTGCTAGTCTGCCACGATTTCAAGTGGATGTTTAGCTCTGTCTGTTATCTGGGGTCCACTTGAATTTTAATTTCAAATATTTTATCATAAACAGAAAATTTTGCCCTGAGTAAAATTCTTGATATATTTATTCTCAGTGTGGTGAATCTAAAGGGATTGTTTTAAAATTTACTTCATATTTCTTTCTTCCAACATTATCATTCTCAATAAGTGCTTTTTAACTTTATGAAAACATTTTTTCTCTATTTTGCTTAAGCCCCCTGGCTTTATGTGAATGGTAAGAATAACTCTTACTGTACAAAAAGCCTTTGCACTCTCCCTAGATGAAGTGCATTTATGTAAGTGTTAATTTATATAATAAATGAAAAAATGGGTCCAGAACTACTGTTTTTCATCCTGCTGGGTTACCTTTACCACTCATTACTCCATCACAGTGCCCAAACTGGCATCCTTTTAATGATGGATATACACTAAGCTGACAAACGTGCACTATATTCTGTATTTTAGGTATTATATATCACTGTGATCTGACCAAAGAGGAACTGGAGCCAAGAGTTTTCCGAGAAGTGACTGTTAAAGGATTTGATCCTTCGGTTTACCAGACAATTCAGGTAATGAACATGAACCCTGCTGTCTTGCTCTAATCACCTATGCAAGAGCTCAACAAAATTGGATTTGGCTATTGGTGAGGAGACTTGCTTTAGAACCATGCCTTTGTTTTGAACTGAAATGCTATTGGTAGGTTCTCTAAAGGCTCAGACAAGTATCTCAGTGTAGTAGCTTGGAGACTCCTATGGAGGTGCCTATTACACATCGTGAAAGTGTATAAGAATTAGCTAAATTTAAGGTTTATAAAGTTAAGAGAAATTACTTCTATGGAAAAGAGTGTAAACTACAGACTGTGTGGAATAGGTTCAGGAGAATATGGAGCTCTTCATAGACAACTGCTTTGACCTCATAGCAAATATTGTTACTAAAAAGATTGTGCAAAATACACATTTTAAGTACTAAGTGATCTTTCCACTATACATATCTTTGGTGTGTAGCGGAAGGAAGACCCTGTTAAAGTACTGTGCCCTGGTCAGGGCTTTTAATACAGATATGGAACTTCTAGAGAGTTCGTGGAAGTTTGTTGAAATCATAGAATCATTTAGGTTGGAAAAGACCTTTTAAGATTGAGTCCAACCATAAACCTTATATTGCTAAGTTCATCACTAAACTTGTCCCTAAGTGCCACATCTACTTGTCTTTCAAAAACCTCTAGGGATGGTGACTCAACCAAAATCATTAGGGGTCTAGAAAACGGTCTTCATATTGGGATGCTTAACATGTTTAAGACCTGCAATTTCTAGAAGAAATATTGGAGGGTGGATTCATTATTTTATATGTAGGATTTTTTCGTCTTCAGAGTAAGAGTAAGAATGGAATAGAGGCTTTTTCTTTCTATAGACAAAGACATAACAAGATCTAGTGCCAAATGTGGAATTTAAATAAGCTTAGCCTGGAAAAAGGTGATATTATGTAGAAAATAAGCAACAATGGGACATCATGGTTTGGAGTCTTTGAAAAGAGATTAGATACATAATGTAATATCTTGTTTTTAATTTTCCCTCTGACACATGCACAAGGCAGAGTCTCTCAAAGCATAAGGACAGTAGTATGTGTGCATGAGGGGGTTGTAAACAGTCCCATCTGTTTATCTCTGGATCTCCAGATATAAATAAGAGTGTGGTAGAGGACAATTTGCTGGAAATGTTCTCACAGAGAACATGGTTTTGCTGCTTCACTCAAATTCATTAAGGGACTTCTGCAGGATAACTTTAGGGCAGAGTGAGCTGGATAAGAGAAAGAAAACTGCATTCTCTTTAGGAAAGAACTTGGTACAATTATAATGCTGCCATCAAACCCGGAAGGATAATAATGAAACACAAATACCCATGTAATTAAAAAGGGTATAGAAGAGGTTTCTGTAAATTAGAAATAATGTATTTTTCTAGTAAATCACATTTTATAAAATAAATGTCTGGAAAAATAAAACCTCGTTTTACACTTAAATCAATTACATGCTAAATTAAGGTAAAATAGAACAGTAATACAAATAATTTCAAGGAGGAAGCATGCTGTTGCTATGCCCTTGAAAACCTTCACTTTGTAAAGCACTGGCAGAGATTCACTGCTAGGCTGTAATGTGGTGTAAGTCGGTATCACTGTTTCTGATTTTCTCCTTACTCAGCTTCTGCTCAGTTCCAGCTCCAGGGAGATGGGACCTGTGTAGTTAACCCTGGGATCAGTGCTTCCAAAGAGCACTCTTGGCTCACCAGTCATTCAGTTCTGCCTTCTACCAACAAATGATCTCAGTATGGCAATATCTTGGAAATTAGTTTTTTATATCTTTGATTCAAATCCACGGGGGAGTCTCAGCTGAGCTTTGCAAAAGGCTGTTTGTCAGGGCCAGGGCTGGGACTGCCTGCTCAAGTTTATAGTAACTCAGCCTGTCAGTGCTACAAACATCAGATGGGAGTCCAGTCCTCGTTTCCATTTGTGGAGTTCCACTTAGAACCTTGATGGTGCTTCTGGTTGGAGGAGGGAAAGGGAGATGGAAGGTTATCAATGCAGGGTATAGATGGCTGTCAACCTACATGAATGCATAGCCATTTGAAAACTCAGGCAGCATTGCAGGGAATTGTGGAAAAAAAAAGAAAAAAGAATGCAAGAAATACATTGAAAGTAGGGAAAACCTGATCATTATAGGAGAATAAACCATGCTGCAGAAATTATTTATAATGTTAATTTCCATCAGAATTACTAGGTAGTAGAGAATAATGTTGCTGACTTTGTCCTAATCTATGTCCTTAATGAAAGGCAGGTCTCCTGCCAAGGTTCTTCCTTTATTCTCATACACCTGAAGAAATATCTACTAATACTGGCAATCTTCCCCGCTTTGCTGTGTAGCATATATGAAACTTTAACGAGTTGTTCTTTAAAAGTCTTTGAATATAACTGGGTCAAGATTTGAACTGAAATGTAAGGTGTCGTGTATGTGAAACCTGAATTAGTGGCAATTGGAAAATTGCCACAGTGCCTGTTTTTTGATCTTTCAAATCCAACCTGCAGTATTTGGCAGATGTTGTACAGTGCAAGGGTGGACCAGAGATTAAGTTTACTACTCTAAGAAAATTTATGGTAGAGCTGCTGATTTTTTTGTACCTAGGGTTAAGATCTTACACTTTGCCAGCCCAGACTAAGAACAAATTAGCCAACCTTGCACTGAAGGGAGAGCTTCAATGTACCTGACCTTTGCACCCAGAGTAAGAGCATGTTTGTAAGTTGTTGGCTCCACGTGACACCCTGCAAGTACATAGTCTAATTTATTGTGCTGTAGCTTGTGCTTATGCCCTTACCTTGAAAGACTCTGTGACCTTCATGAAAAAGTCAAACTGTTTAAAATGCTTGTCACACATCAAAAATTTATCCTGGCTACTCTTGTTAAATGATACTTTAAGTTGCATTAATAATTCTACCAAGCACTTCTTGAAATTTGGCTTTGCTTCCCTGCATACTTCTATCTATCACAATGACAGACTTTTTCAGGTAATAGCCTGGGGTGAGTTTTACAGAAGGAAAAAAACACTTTTACAGGAACTTAAAAACAGCACTTACCCTAAGATGTTTACTGTGTTAATAACTCAACTGTTGCTTTAAATAAAAAGCCTTTGTTTTATCTTTGTAAAGTTACCAACTAAGTTCTTATATGCCTCTCCATGTTAGCACCTCACAGTGACACTTAATTATGGGATAAACAGCCTTCTGGTGTGTCTCACAACTCACCTACTTTTCAACTGATATGTAGGCTTTTAAGTGTTAAAATTGCGACAGTAAATGTTTGGCTCCTTTTACCATTCTTTGAATACCCTCCAGTACTTAAAATAGTTTGAGATTAACCAAAAATAGATGTTGCTATTGACAGATGCACTTTGGATTAGCTCTTGCAGAAGAAAGGTGCAATTCATAACACGACTTGGTTTTACAGCTTAGTTTGATTTAAAAGCAGCTGCTGTTTAGATACTGCTGCAGAGATGCAAGAAGCATAAGTCTTTAAAAGGATATTTCTCTTCAGGCTGGAATGAATTTCCTCCTCTTTCTTTACAGAAATTATTTTTGTAGGTGAAGTAATTTTCATGAGAAGTTTATTCTTTTCTTGCTCAGCCTTTCACTCCCATCTTCAAGCCCTTGCAGTACTGATTTCAAGTTATGAGGCATTGATAGGGAAAATTTGTCTACTGTCATTCTCATTCCAAGTGGAACTTCGTGCCATACAGTTTGGCACAGTGATTAATCTCTGCTTCAGGAAAATACAACACTGAGAGAAGATGAGTCAGGCGTGAGGTTGATTGGCAGAGTTGTGGGAGAAATTTGTGCACAGCACCTGCCCATGCTATTCCTGGATCTTACTGTTGCTGGTGGTATCGTTCCATGAGCATTAGATTCCCTCATTAACATAAAAATAACAGAGGAAAGCAGTGTCTTCTGAAAACAGTAGCAAGCTCAACCTGCTAAGCAATGCAAGAGCCGATATTATAATAAGCTCTGTTCTCTTCGGTGTGGTTATAGAGATGGTCTTAATGTTGTTTCTTCCCCTTATCCTCATATATATCTTAGAATAAAAGAATTGTTTGGGTTGGAAGGGATTTCAAAGATCATCTAGTTCCAACCCCACTGCCATGGGCAGAGGCACCTTTCACTAGACCAGGTTGATCAAAGTCCCATCCATCCTGGCCTTGAACACTTCCAGGGATTGTGCATCCACAGCTTCTCTTGGCAGCCTGTTCCAGTGCCTCACAGTAAAAAATTTCTTCATAATATCTAATCTAAACCTTCCCTCTTACAGTTTAATCCCATTTCCCCTTGTTCTGTTGCAGCATGCCCTTGTAAAAAATCCCTCTCCAGCTCTCTTATAGGCCCCTGTTGGGTACTGGAAGGCCACAGAGCCCAGGCTACCCCGGAGCTACCCCAGAGCCTTCCCTTCTCCAGGCTGAACAACCCCAACTCTCTCAGCCTGTCTTCACAGGAGAGGTGCTCCAGCCCTCTGATGATCTTCATGTCCCTGCTCTGGACCTGCTCTGACAGATCAGTGTCCTGTGTATGTTGGGCACCCCAGAGCTGCATACAGTGCTCCAGGTGGGGCCTCACTACAGTGGTGACCTGCTGGCCATGCTTCTGTGGATGCAGCCCCAGACACAGTTGGCTTTCTGGGCTGTGAGTGCGCATTGCTGGGACACATTGAGCTTCTGTCAACCAACAGCCCTGGGTCCTTCTCCTCAGGGCTGCTCCCAGTCCATTCTCTGCCCAGCCTGTATTTGTGCTTGGGATTGTCCTGATCCAAGTTCAGGACTTTCCACTTGGCCTTGTTGAACTTCATGAGGTTCACACAGTTCCACCTCTCGAGCCTGCCAAGGTCCCTCTGGATGACATCCACTCCCTCCAGCGTGTCCACTGCACTGCAGCTTGGTGTCAGCAAACTTGCTGAGGATACTCCCAATCCCACTGCTCTTGTTGCTGACAAAGGTGTTACACAGCACCAGCCCAAATGCCAACCCCATTGACCAGAACTCTGAGTGTGACTTTCTATATGAATACATCATTGGGAGTTGGAGAAAAGTTCAGTAGCTTTGAATCTATCTGCTGAGACAAAGCACTCTTATACCAGAGAACTGAAGGCATATACTTTACACTGATTCTGAGACAAATAATTCTCCTTTTCTACAGAGTAAGTAATTTTGCCATCATTTTCATCCATCTCCTAAGAATCCATCACAACCAAAAAGGGGTTTATTTTTGAAGAGTTGGACTTTATTTCTTCTCATGGTACTTGGATTTTGATTCCTGCCATGAACTCGTGGGATGGGAGGATAGAATTAATGCTTGGGGAAAACAAATTGCTTATTGTTGTTTGTTTCTATTTTATTCCTTTTATTTTCTTGAGGTTTTGTATTGCAGTAAGGAAGAAAATGAGTTCAAGAAGCATTTGGACAATACTTTCAGGCACATGGTGTGACTCTTGGGGATGTCCTGTGCAGGGCTAGGAGTTGGACTTGATGATCTTGTGGGTCCCTTCCAACTCAGCATATTCTATGATTCTGTGAAATATTGGGGGAAGAAGGAATGTGTCAAACCACCACAGTTTTAGTGCTTGCCACAGTATGGCAGACACCTGCTCTCTTGCAGGGGGAAGTAAGTTTTGAGCCACTTCTTTCAGAGCTCCCAGGAAGGAGACTGAAGGCTTTGGTGCTGATCACACCTAGTATTTTGGCACCAAGTCCCCAGTCTCACTCTGGAGGACATCAACAAAATCACAGTGACAACTGTGACAGCACTGGCGATGTGCCTGTGTGAATGTAGTATCTTACATCCTTGGCATGTGGTTGTTACAAACACCACATTAGTCTGCCATTACCTCTTCTAATTGGAGGTCATTGAAGAAACACTAACAGAAAATGTAGAACTCTAGTTTAAAGGCCCTTGTAGTTCTTGAAAGCCAAGAGATTGTGTATCAAATACTGCATATTTGCAGCCACATTACACTTCTTTTTAAAGGAGGAACTTGTCACAATCAAGGACTTTATGTCTAGATAGAGTTTCAAGAGATGGATTTCCTATGAGGACCTTAAATGCTCTTGAACTCTGAAACCCACATGCTGGAGTAGAAGAGTAGCAGTTGGCTCTACATCCATTATATTTAAGTAGCCCCATCCAATGCAGTTTAGATATTCCTTAGGTATCTGGAGTAGGAACCAGATCTCTCTATTCCAAGTAAGAAGATTAAGTGATAGAATAGTGCATTGCTTTCTTTACCAATCCAGTTCAAATCCTGCTTTAAGGTCTAAATGTCTGGATTTGTTCTGTCTGCTTCTTATGTACCACAGGGGATGCACAGTTTAGGAAGTTGGGAGCTTTTGTTCAGCAGAATGCAGAACAATGGAAATGTGGTTTTGGATGCAGGAGTGATAAACTGATCTTAGGAAGAATTAGCACACTACCAGACCACACAATGTGGGGAATAATACTAAAATATTAAAATAAAACTCTCTGTGTTCACTTGGATTGTCATATAGGCTTTGTGATTCACTGGTTCCAAGCTTTTAATAATAAATGGTTTATTTTTCTGCTTAGTGTGCAGGAGCTGGAGAGCTTCTTAAAATGGAAGCATCTGTAGAACCTTCATGCTCTAGACTTTATGAAAAGGTTCATTTGTTTTAAGCCTACAAGAGAAGTGATTGCTTAGTAGTTTAACTAAAGCTCATTATGAAATACTATTCTTACACTTTACTCAGTAGAACTTTTGTTTGAACTTGTAGTGGTTTGTTTTCCACTTTTCTAGTGGAGGAAGATATTAGTTGGCTTACTTAATCCCAAGCTGCATTCCACGCTCCATTTCTTTCTCAGAATTCTTTAAAACCCAAGACAAATAGTATGGACTAAAACAGACCTGTAACCATTAAACATGGTGTAGTGAGTTCCTTTTTATATGCAGGAGTTTTAAACAAGAGCTTAAGCAATTGTAGTGGAGCTTAAAGGATTGCCTCGTGTGTCTTAAATGATTGCATTGTTGATTGTAAATAAAAAATACTTTTGATTTTATAGTAAATGAGAAAATACATTTTGCCATCAAAAAGATTTAACAAGTCAGTCACTCAGATACCTTAAATGAACACGTGTTGAAGTCTTCAGGAACCTCAGTAGGTAGATTCTTTGCTGATATAGATATATTAAAATGATAATGTTGTCATAGTGAAAATACTTGGGGTTTGTCCTCTTTCTAAACAAGTCACTGAAGAATTTCTTCACTTCTATTTTTCCTCCAACTTGCATATTCACTTCTCTGATTGAACTCACCTCCAGTAATTAAGCATGAGCACATTGCCATTTTAATTAACTCTCTTACTCACAAGATAAGTAAGAATTCTATTTAGTGTTCCTTGATGGGAATCTACTTTCAGCTTTTCTTCTCCCATTTGTATAGGCTTATCAGTGTTATTTCTCAAAGGTAGTGACTATTATTAGCTTCATTCTCCAGCAACAGAAACATTCAGAATGAAATTTGTCCTTGGCTTCACATTGATGAGGTGTTACTCTGGGGGTATGGTTTGCTATTCTAATGGCAGTGGTTTGCTGATCCTCAGAGTTGAGTTTTCAGATGTGGTTTGAAAACTTAATCAAAACAGTTATTAAAATCTTACCCAAATAGCAGTTCAGAGAACTTCAGCATCAATAAAAAGCCCCCCTCTCGATACATCTAGTATTAATAAAGGCTGGCAAAACACAGTCTTTTGATCATTATGGTATTTTTGTGTCTTGTAGTGCAGATTGAATGGCCAATACCATCAGTGGGGGAGGGTCAAACACAGAATGCTTCCACAAAAAATGCTCTAAAGCCTCTTTATGGCTGTTTAATTCTTGGTTGAACCAAGTAGTCATAAAAATGGAAAATTTCATCATAGTTCTCTGCTGAAAGAAAAAATTGATAGCTGCCCCTTTTCTCAGTCACTTTTTTGAGGATAAATGTCAAACTTTGGCATGCCAGCATTGTTCAGAATGAGAGTGCTCCTCTGCAGAATGGGAATATTTCTGTCCATTTGCCCACCCATCACTTTGCCTCATGGAGCCTGGCCTGGGAGTGGAGTTCAATTGTGATGATAATGCTGCATTGAGGACAGATTGCTCTGGAACCATGATCATGACTTTTATTCACACAGTTGGCAAAAGATCATTAGATGATTGCAGTTGTCAGTCATCACTGGTGTGGGCCAGCGTTCAAGCCACTGACCTGGCAGGGAGATACACTGACTTCTTTTACTGGGTCACCAAGATAATCAGACTTTTCTGGTTGTATTTTTCGGTAGGGAGCTACCAGTGTCATGTAAGTCCATTTAATAGTGATTAGGCTCCTGAAGAAGGGGATTTACTTTTAGTAAGTTATATATACAGGTATGTATATGCCTCTGCCACAGGACAGTTTTTAAATTTGAACAAATTTCCAGAACAGTAGTAATTATAGTCATTTATTTGTTAGTGAAGCTCATATTACTTGAGAATAAAATGTTGGGCACTCTGTTAGTAGGTATTTGCACATCCGTTGTATATATATGGGAGTGAGTTTTTAAAATGTTTTCTTTGATTTTAACATGTAAATGTTTAATATTTAAACCATTTTCTGAAGTTTAACTAAGAGAGTTTCATAATGCAAGTGGTAGATTTTTTAATATATCTCTGTTCTCACCAGCTGTTCCTGTAGGTTTTGTTATGTATGTTAAATCCCTGGATGGCCTTCATGTTTCTCGGTCATGGTCTTATGAAAGGCAGAAGACAGTGAGAAGGGAGGCATTTGTTCAGTCTGTCTTCTCCACTTCTGCTTTTGAAGCTTCTCTTCTCCAAATCACGTAAAATCTGTATGAGAATAATCTCAAAAGCTCATGTAATCCAGTGGAGTCCCAGGAGGTAGGATACTGGATTTTCATGCAAGAAGAGAGGACCCACCTTCTACTCCCCAGCAGGTGGTTGCAGCTGTGAAGAGGAAAACCTGTAGCTGAGCTGCTATAATAAACAAGGAGGAAAAGACTGGGAAAGGGAAGAAGGTACAGTGCCTGAATGTATTTTGAGGTGATGGTGACATGGGCATATACCGAGGTCCCAAAGCTGGCCATTGTGGCTACCAAGGCTAGAGCATGCTGATCTGTCCTGGGCACTGTGGCAGGTCACTTCTGCATGTGCCATTCCTGAGTAGTTTCTGTCTGCCTTGTGCTTAAAAACCTTCACATTCCCAAAGCAATCTGTCCCAGTTTCTCACTGAGTTTACTGTTGAAAAGGTTTTACAGGGACTAGGGAGTACACCACCAAGGTCTCACGTAAATTCCTTTCTTGCGTTTGGAATGCATTGCTTTGTGTGCCTCACTAACATGAAAGACAATTAGTTCTCTTCCAGTTACAGCAAACTTCTGCATATTTAGGGACTGTCACTATGTGTCCCTCAATTTTATTTTCCTTTAGATTAAAAACAAATAAAAGAAAAATCTGCACTCTATTCAATTTTTCTAGTGGATTGTATTTGCTGGGTCTCCTATCACTCTGCTTTTTCTTCCTGGAATCTGTTTAGATGCTCAGCATATGGTGTGCCATGGTTTCAGCTGAACACAGCACTCCAGCTGAGGCTTTGCAAATGCCAAATGCAGCAGGCAGGGTTACTTCCTAACATCTTGTGGATGATACTTTGGTTTAGATGTCCCCACATAGGGTTTGCCTTTTCCCTAACAATTTGTTGTTCAACTTCAGTTTGTCATGTCTACAACTCCCAGATAATTTTATAAATTACTTTTTAGTCAGTTTTTCACTATTCTATATGTGATTGGGTCTATTTGGCCTTGTTTGATTGCATTTTACTGTTTCAGATATGCCTTCAGTTCGTTGCTCCAAAAAGCACTCCCTTGTCCCCTCTTTTCTGCAATGTCTCAGTGTTTCCTGTTAGCAGTTAAGCTTCACCGCAGCTCCATAGTCCCATTTAAATACTTTACAGTGTATGCATCTCTCATGCTGAATAGTGTCTCTGTAGGCTACCAGGGAACTGGAGTGTTTTCAGAATAGAAGTGGCTCTGGCAGAGCTGGGAGGTTTGTGTTTCAGAGTTGCAGGCCTCCAGGCGTACACAAGTTCATAACTAGTTTATGCAGTTGTATATTAGGCTTGGCATACAACTGTTACAAAGGTTTAAGGAGGTAGAGCAGCCTGCAGAGAACAAATTAGAAGGTTCTTCTCCTTTATTGGCTTGCATTATTGCAGAACTTGAGTCTTTCATGGACCACATGCAACAGTGTGCTGGATAGCATGGAAATGCAGACCATCAGAGGGCCCTTACCAACCACAGCCTGAAGCAGAACTGAGAAGTAAATTACATTTGGAAGATTAAGACTGATAGCTATTCATTAACTACATAAAGGAGACAAAACCAAATTAGAATTGGTAAAAAATGCAGATAAACTCTTGAGATACCTATATATGTATACACACACACACACACACACACACACACATAATCACTACGGCCAAATAAAACTATAGTTGCTGTCTCTACCAAGGGTCAAAACTGCTTGGTAGATTAGGATTTTTGTTGTTGTTGTTAATTAACATTCATCATCGTGGTGGAAAACAGATTAATAGGGTTGAGAGCGGAAAACAGCAATTTCAAATGTTGGTGACATCTTACAGTGATGTGTAAGGTGTGAGAACCTCTGCAAAGTAAATGCGTCTGTGTGGCCCCTACTTGGAGCAGACTCTGCTGTTGAAAGGGAAAAATGAGAGCAAACTATAGCATATCTTGTAACCTAAGGTTATAACTGTTGCATTCACTGTGAACGATTACCTTAGAAAGGGATGCATATTAACCAAGATGATCATATAAAGGTGATGAGTAGTACAGTTTATACTGAGAAAATTATTTTTGCTAGATAGTAAAGAGGAGGTTTTGGAGAACATCTCTCATTAGTGTTCGATGGCACGATCACATCTCTTAGTAATATGTTGGTGTTGCTGGCCACTTTTAAGGGCATAGTTTCTATTGTGTAAGTGGAACACATACGAGAGGGATTGTTCTGCAGACCTCTTCTTATTTGTCCTCAGTATGGGAACAGAAGTAGTAAAAACTTTAAAATCACAAAGTCTTGGAACATTCTGAAAGAACTTTTTTTTGAAGGAAAAGAAAGGAAGACAGTTCTTTTTCAGTTCACTTTCTACCCAGAAACAGTTCAGTCACTAATCTTCTGTGGGCTTTTGTCTGCTTATGATGCAGCACAAATTCATCAGTGTGCAATTTTATTAATGGTAATCTAGTTTGCATCTTCATTTAGCAGTTGATTTGATTTTATCAACACTGCTTAGAGCTACTGATAAAATACTGTCTTTCCTTAGATTAATTATTTCTGCTCTGTCCTTGAGACATCTCCTAGGAGATTTATGGGACAAGGGAAACCTCTAAGAACTATCATTATTATTGACAGTAACTAGTATTTCAACTGTGCAGATGAATGATATAAAGAAATAAATGATTTCCTTAGTTTCAGCTTCTATTCTCACAGACAGGGAAAAATTGCTACATAAATTCTCCCTGGCAGTTCCCTGAACTGCTTGCTTTTCATCCAATTTGTCAATTATTTTTGAAAGTAACAGTGCACAGAGATCTCTGCTAACAGCTAAAAATAGATGGGATGAAGAGATGCTTCAAAACATAATGGTAGAATGCCTGAAATCAGGGAGTGTTTTAGCAGTAGGAACTTCCCTGACTTTTTCTTTCTGGTGGTTTTTGAACTATTAGCACTCACTCTGACATCATTAGACATTTGATCTGTTGATTGATAGTTGATTATTAGTTGTGGATTACCTAATGCCTTATACAAGTTTATTAACTTTTGCTGTCTTGTTCATGCCTAAGAAAGGAAAGATTGCTGGAAGCTGTCCTTAGTTGTAGGGCTTTCTAAAAATAAGTATTCCTCTTTTGTTACTAATTTTTCTCTGTCCTGTTCCAAGAGTAGTACCAGGGTGCTTAGGCACGCTCCTTGGTGTTCCTGGTAGGAAGTACCTTCAAAGTCTTGGTTTTGACATCTGTCCAGAAGCTACACCATCAGTTGAAATTTTTGCTGGGCTGCTTTGTACTATGTTTTGTTTAATGTTTTTTTTTCCTAAGTATTGTTACAACAGTGAATGAAAACTCATTCTCATAATTCTCTTCTGCTTCTTGCTACTCACTGAGTGATTGTTCTTCATTGTACAAATGACTACTGCAAATCCAAACACAATATTACTGTCTCCACAGCAAACTGTTGAAATCAGTAGCATCTGAACTTTAGAATTATTTTTTCTAAAATAGCACCCCAAATATTTTCCAGAACTTTAGTTTTTCCTTGACCATTCTCAAGGGATTTTTTCCCCTTCTGCTACCATTGTGGTGGCTTTTTAATCGTGTAGGGGCACAAATGAGTAACTTAAAATTCAAGTTTATCTCAGAAAGTAAATTATATGTAGCTATAATTTGAGTGAAAAAATGCACATAGAACTACTTCACAGTACTTCTAATGACCTATTTATTTAAGTAAGTACTTCAAAATAAATACTCACAGGAAAAGTGATTTGGAACTGATTTTGAAACATGCATGCACTGTCTGGTGTAGATGATCTGTTTCCTTTCAAACCAAAATGCATGAATGAATTTTTAATATTGCACTAGCCACATGTAGAATTTTTGTAGGTGTTTAGTGATTTATAGCGCTTCTGATTTTGGGTCGCCAACTTGACATCTTATAAACATGGTATGATTCTCTAAGGAAGAGAGAACAGAGCCCTCTGAAATTGCCTGGCTGTTCAAAGTCATAAACGAAGCTTCTCAGCCATATAAGCAAATGCATAGATCCTCTTGAGGCTTTGACACAAGCTAGCACTTGACATCTCCATTGTCAAGATTGAATTTTCTTGGTAGGAGAATTTTTGGATACAGGTTTACAGGTGAAATTTGAGCACCCTGGACCTTGTAGATGCCCCTGTTGTCAGGGGGAAAATCCAACAGTAGGTGTGTCATCTTCTTGAAGCTTGTAAACACTCAGCAGTAAAGCTGTGTTGAGATGTCCAAGCAAGTTTGGAGTAAGATGGAATCAGAAACAGAAAAGCTGAATTAGCTAGTTACTGTTTGAGGGAATTTATCTCTTTCTCAGCATGTTGGAGTAGGTGTGTACACTTACCACATCATAAAACCGTAAATAAGAATATTTATTGTGAAGTAGCTTGCAAAAAGTAAGTTCTCCCCCTTGCTTACCCCATGGTAAATTGCCTCTACATTTTTATTTCTATAGCGTTTCTCATTACAACTTAAACTGATTTCCAGCATGGTAAAAATGAGTAGTGTTTACTTTCTCATGCCTACACACTGTTGCAGTGAGTTGTCTCTTGTCAGAGCAGTTTACTTAGTAAAGTAAAGCTTGATTTAATGAAAGAAAATGGACTAGCCAGCAGCTGTTATTTATTTTTTTATTCATAATGGTGTGCTGCTTTCATTGAGACATCCCTTTGCTTGTCTCAGGCTGTATTACTTCATAGTAATACATTTCCCAAATGCATAAGCACAGAGTTAATTCAGAAAAGGGACTGTAACTTAAAAAGGCCCCTGGGACATTTTTCTGTTTAACATGACTACAATGTCTATTTAAAAAGGAAAATTTAGAAAGGTAAATGTATATATCTGGTACCTGTCTGTCTCTGCACTGTACACTAAGTCATCTTCAAGGCAAATGGATGAAAGAAAAGAAATAACTGTACATGGCAGATTCTAATTATTCTGCTGCAGGAAGCTCACTGAAAGGGGCAAAGGATAAACAGAAGAGGCAAGAAGCCTCTCTGGTTGCAGAAGTAGAGTGTGGGGAGAAGGGATCTCATTGGGTCACATTTACCACTAAGTCTCTGTGTAAGTGGGATGGTGCCTTTTAACTAACCTAGAAAAGTGTCATTTAAAAGCAATTTCTGCCATGTCAGTCTTGCAGGATTTCTGATCTTTCACCTGTATTTTTCTCTTGTCTTCCCCTACCTCCTCCCACCACCCTGTGAGGTACCTCCCTGCAGTCAATTGCAGCTAGGCAGCTGAACCTAGCAGCAAGGAGGCATTTCTTGTAAAAGACCATCTCCTGGCACTTTGCCTTTGTCAGCATGAGTCTGCTTTTTGTGCTGGTGGGTGGTGAAACAATTTCTTCTGAGCAGTTTCTTGTATTTTCATAGTGCTTTTGCAAATATCTGTGGTGGGTGTTCTTCTTTCTGAGTTTTACCTGCATGAATTTTTACTGTACTGAGTTACTTTGGCCCCTCTCCAGCTCTGTGTTAAGCAAGCTTTGCAACCCACATAGAATTGCTTTGAAGCTAATTTAAGAGGCTTAAAGAAGATTGATGAGGATTCCCCTCTGAAGAAAGGAAACCTCAGATCCTATGGATTTGCTCTGTAGTGGTAACAGTTCTCTGTTATTTTTCTTGACTTCTGATTCATGCTCTATATAAGAACACAAAAACTGGTGGTTAGTAAGAGCTGCTCTTACGGGTGGCCATTGGCTGGCTGCCAGAGCTGCCCATGGGGCCACTGTTGAACTTATATTTAGGTCTGTGCCACTGCTGCAATAGGTAGGGTGTTTTGCTTGTGATGTGTTATGTAGTCTTTAGCCCCAGACTAGTGTCAGGTTTTTTGTAAGGTCAGAGGTGATGAGGGATGGAATAGGCTATGGACAGGTGGTGTGGAAAGCAGCACATGATTCTGTTTGAATCAATGAGGTTTCTGCCCTGGCATCTCAAGAGAGGACTTCTCCCTGCCTGCCAGTGCTGTGGTGTTCAGACTTGCTGGTGTGAGGGCAGGGTTTTTGTGCAGGGTCTTTGTGCTTGCCTTCCTGAAGCACCAAATGTTGGGACCTGTCAGGGGGAGGTGTTGCTGTGTGGCATTGTTCAGCCTCGGGCACTGTTATCTCTGTACCTAAGTATAGGTTTGAAAATCTTTATGCCACCATCTGTGCAGGAAAACTTTCCTCAGGGACTATTCCTTTAAGTTTACTGTTCCAGTCACCTTTCAAAGACACTGATGTGGGATTTTTTAAACAGTGAGCCTTTAACAAAGTATTTGTAACATTTGGGAAAATATGGCCAATATTATGTGATTTACTATGAATTCCTTATGCTTTTCTTCCCCAAATCTCAAAATACAAATGTTGGTGTAAGTGTGATGAGAAATCTTCATCTCTCACTTAATTAAGGAAATACTGTATATGAAACTGGATGCTTTAAACACAGTTCCAAGAAATAAAAACTGAAGTAGTCAGTCCTTATAACCCCTGTGCCTGGGGTTGCTGGGACCGAAGGGGGTGTTTTGCCTCCTCAGTGCTGTCTGTAACTTTGTGGTGGCTGCAGCAGTGTGTGAGGGCAGCTGCTCTTACCTAGGAACAGAAAAAAATTGCTAAATTTCACAAAACTGCTAAATCCTGTGTTTGTTTCAAATGAAAAGAAATTATCTCAGGAAAACTATGTGGGAGACATTGGAAAAAATTATTTTAAAGGCATTTTTGTTGAGCTACTAAACCTGAATTACTGAACATGAATGTTTAATAAGGAGCATTCCAGCTTGATTTATATGCTGTTCTGGTTGCTCTTTGTAAAACTTTTTGGCATTTCCCACAATGGATGTCAGTCTAATGACAAGTGTAATTCTTACCTGGTTTTGATCAAGCACACATAGACATGGAAACAATTGCTATTTCTGGTGTGTAATACCTAATCTTGAAAGAGAGTTTAGTAGAGACATTATTAGAATAACTACTGGCTTCCTAAGAATAATTAGCCTACTGTGACTTAGGGGGTGTTTTCAAGTCTCAGAAATCAAAGTTTCTTTTCATGTATAAAATTCATGTTTTATCTGCAGGAAATAATTCTTTCTGTCAAGACAAAGTAATCACTTTCTAACTGGATTTTAATGCTTTGCCATTAATGAGCAAGTCAGGCAAATGATAAAAGATTTCTGGACATTCAGATATTGTTCACAGTTCAAAAAATATATACATTAGACCCATATAGACAAGACTATTTTGGATTTGTGTTTTATAGCAATATTTCAAAACTTGCGTTGAATCTTACCTTAGAAGGTTAGTTTAAAGTGCATACAGGTTTGGAGCTCATTTTTGTGCAGAAGGATTTTAGGTTTTGTAAAAGCAAGATGATTTCAGGTGCACTTTCCTTAACCAAACAATTATAGTTACATACGTCTTTTGATCTCTCCGTTATATAAATAGAGAAAATAGTTCTGAAAGGGAGAAAAAGTGAAACTAAATACTGAGAAGTTGCTGAGGTTTTTAATTTTTAAAAATTGAAGTTTCTATTCAATGTCAGTAACTTTGTGTATTTTTGGTTATGTCGCATGATGTGAGTATGCAGCCAGATTAGTTTTATTTATTTGTTGTGATGATTGTGTCACTTTAATATTCAAAGATACTGATTTCGTATTTGCTCACAAGAGAAGTGGATATTGGTTGATTGTCAAAATTGTTTCTAGTTTGTGTGTGTGAATGTCAATGTCTGGCTGTGTTATCTCTGTAGATTAAGAAAAACTTCATCTGCAGCTTCTGTTTTTCAAATCCTTTTGTTTTTCTAAAATACTTAGTTTTGCCTCCTGGTGACTTGAGATGGAGAGGATGCTTCTTGTCACTGCAGAGGTAGAGGTGGATAAATAGAGTGCCTTTCCGAATTTAGGTCTCTGTCTACAATGCCAGCTGATAGTTCTCTTCTCCCCTAAGTGAAGATTCACCTAACATAAATACTGCACTTTTAAAGCAGATAATAATTAAGAGGACAAATACCTCTCCAGGAATGAATATATAAAACCTTTTTATCCTGCTTAACTCCTAAGTAAATTTACAAGCCCCATCACAGAGCCATTAACTGTATTTGCTTGTAAAATTTACTTTGTAAATTGTCTTGGACGTAAACTTCCACTGACTTTTTCAGGTGAAAATGGAGTGTAAATAGCTCTCAAATGCTAAGTTTAAAAATGAACACAAAATAACACACCACTCTATAAATATATATGTATGCACTAAGGAAGAATGATTAATATTGGGCTTTGTGTAGCATATATAGCTTAATCCTCATTATAGTGATGAGTAACTGTGCACATGGTGTTGCTTTCTCCTTGCATCACAGTAAGTAGACTAAAGGCTATAAATGTATGCCTCAGGTTCTGGCATCTGAATTGAAAGTGATTCTGGCACTGACACCCCTCTGCCATGTGACACAGAGGGACATCAGTGTGAGACAAAATAAGCTACAGCTATTCCAGGGCTGCTGTACTGCTCCAGCAGTATGGTCCTTTGAATAGCAGAGGGAGTGCCCTGTCAACCACACAGCATTGCTGTTGCATTCCTAAAGGCTGAAGATACTTATTTTTAGCATGTCCCTCCTTGAACAGTGAGTTGCAGCATTCATAATAATATTTCTGAAGTGTTTTTCTCCATCCTTTTCCCTCCAAAATAATTTTCCTAACTTGTCCTTTTCTTATATATGCTGACTTTAGTGACTTGAGACCTTATTGGAAAAATATATGAGCAATGAGTCATATAATGTGACTGATAAAAGTGGATCACTCCTGTCTGTGATAAAGTAGAAAATGGTAGTATCCTTTTATGAGCATTTGCTACTGTAAAAGCTGACACCGTCTAAAATTAGGCATGAAACACCATCTTGGGAAATTCTTCTTTGGGCTTGCCCTTTACAGTTTACCTTAATCTTTGAGATAGAAGCATGTCTCTTTATTGGTTACATGAATAAACCATTGGACTCTGCTTCAGAGATAACAGCTAATTTAAAGGTGAGATTGAATCAGTTGTTGAAAATAGTCTGTTTGGAAAAGCTTAAATAGCTTTGCATATCTTAGTGTCTCACTGAATTGATTTCCACCCCCCCCCTCTTGTTTGTTCATCTTGGAGGGAGAGGTAATCATTATTTTAGCAAAGATAGGAGTGAAAACTTAAATTGCAAATGTCAGCTTGACTCGCATCTTTTTTTTCTGTTGAGTTTTCATTTAATGGTATGTTATTTTATCTTAGCTGATGACAGTAAAAGCCCTACAGAAGTCAGTTTTCAAGGAGTTGTTATAAAAAAAAACCAAAGTCTTCATTCAGATACCAGCAGTAAAATTAGTGGCGACTTTAATCATCAGGAAAGGACTGGCCAACGGCAATAAGTTTCTGGAAATGTAGAAAGGCCAGGTGCTCACTTCTGAGAATTGCCAGCAACAGCTGGAGTTGATGGATTGCATTTTAGGGAAGAGTCTCTGGAACTCATTATCAGCCTCAGTGGTTCTGCTGTTCATCAGTTATTTTATTTGTTTATAGTGTTCAAGTAACTATTTTAAGTGAAAATCCTTTATACTCTACTGTTCTGATGAGCAGTTTGTCAGTAAATATACAGTTATGGGAGTACTTGGAAACTGTGATTTCATCTGTGTAAAAATGCCCTTAGGCTTTTGCTTTGATATTTTTTCCCCTGTCTACTGGGCACTGTGAAATACTGAATTTTTATCTGCAATATGTCTAGAGGTTTTGGTAAAACCTTTGGAAGTAGCTGTAATTTTGTTTGAAATTTCTCACATTTCCTTAGCAATAATTAAATTAAAATTAAAAATTAAAAGTGATTACTTTGTTTTCAGCATGCCATGTGGATTTACATGTTTCATATTACAGGCAGTGCTCAGAATAAGTGTATTGCATAGGTTCATATTACTGGTGAGGTTCATGTGTTGTAAAAATAGAACCTGTTCATTGTTTGCTCTGTAAATCACAGTAGGACTGTTTCCTTTAAAAGCAGAGATTGTAAATATGCAACTAAATTATAAGAATGTGTCATTCTTCATTTACTACATTTTTGTTCTAATAAGAGTAGAAACTGCAATGATGTTAAAGCAAGGCTGTGAAAAGGAATCAGCCAGAATTTTAAGAAAAGCAGTAAATTGCATTCACAGCCATGTGTTTTGCTTGACTGGCAAAATATGACACACTGGATCCCAAATTAGATTATGCAGGCAGACACAGGCATCAAAACAAGGAGATATGGGAACTGTGTTAAACAATTACAGTCTCTGTGTACATGAAGTTCAGCTTTTAACTTCACACAGTGCTGTGGCAGCAATAGAAAGACATATGAAAACATGTGCTATGTGGATACTTGGTGTTTTGGAAACTGGTTTCCTGAAAGCCATTGGGCAGTTCAGTTGTCTTCCTTGATAGATTGGGGATTCTGCCAGGTTGGGTCTCCTGATTCTTGTTGCAAGGAAATGTGTGACAATGTACCAAGTGCTACAAAAGTTTCTGTCATGGCTTGTGTTACCACCCTGACAAGGTGAGGTGTCCCTGAGACAACCTTGGAGGACTGGGCAGTGCTTAGTCCACTTCTGCTGGATAAAGACTTGCCTTGGTGAATTCATGCTGCTGGTGCAATTGTCGAGTAGTCAGCTTTTTGCTGTTTTCACAAGGCTAAATAAGAAACAGTGTCTTCAGTTCTTCAGAATTTTCTCTTTACCCTTGAATCTGGTGTATGGTGTGCCTCCACTGAGAAATGTTAATGCTAATACATAAATAAGAAAAAATACTGTGACTTTTTAAAATATCTTTGGACTTCTTCTGGTGGTGAAATTTATGTTTTTACATGCAAAGATTGCTTGTAAAATTTTCAGTGATTTCATAAGTACAAAACCAGATCTTCAGAGAGTTTTGTCTGTTTATTTGTAGTAACAGATCTCTGTTGTCTAAAACATTGTGATGTTTAGTGGGTTCTCACTAAGTCACTGCCTTACCATGAGTTTCTCTCTTCTCTGTCCACTGTTCTCAAGTGTCTAAGTTAGAATTTTTTAAAAGGAAACATTTTTAGAAATTATAAATTTAGATAGGAAATCTGGTTTTAGTTCTGTTTGTTCTCTGTGCCAGCTCAGTCTTTTCTCCTTTGACATGCGATGGATGATGAAGCTCTATGTGTTTTCACAGTCTTCCCTTGCAGAGAATTGTAGTATTTTTGAAACATTTTCTTAAACCCTTTTGTATGTAGAATTGATGGTTAAGATACTTAAATGGGCTACCGTCATATGCTTTGTGTTGTCTCATTTTGATACATTTTCCAGAGCTATTAGGCAACCAGGCAGGTGGTACCCATTACTGACCCTGACCTGGGCAATTGGTGCAAGTTGCTTGGAAGGTTTTACCAATCAGACACCACAGGAATGATCACCTCTGATTGTTGTTGACAGCACTTGTGGAGAGTTGTTGCAGCACTAAGTATTTCATATTTCTTTTTCTCTTGTCTTAGGTTTTCTACCCTAGCAAAGATGGTACTAAGATCCCAATGTTTATTATTCACAAGAAAGGAATTAAATTAGATGGTTCTCATCCTGCCTTCTTGTATGGATATGGAGGCTTCAACATATCAATTACACCAAGCTACAGGTAAGCAGGGTGATTCATACCTTCTTCTGAAGTATCTGGTGTTAACAACTGTCACAAACTGTGGGCAGGGTGTATGACGAATCTGACAGGATGTATTTCAGGTCCCTGAGGAGCAAGATGAGGGCCATAAGGGCTGCACATCAGTGCCCAGGCATCGTGTGTCTGCTTTGTTAGTTCTGAATTTAAGGGTTTTGCCCAGGCTTACAGAAGAAATTGTATCAGAACAGAGAAGTGCTCTGCTCTCCTGAGGTTTACAGCAGTCACCCTGCCCTTAGGTTTACACCTTACCTCTTCCTGCGCTGTCACTGAGTTCAACAGAAAAACACATTCACATATATATTAAGGAAATACTTGAGTGCTTTGCTGAACTAATAAGATAGGAAGTTTTCTTTTTTCCAAGTTAAACAATTACCTATGTCTAAATATTATAGAAAATCAAGTGTTTGGCTAAATTAATGTAAATAATTAAAATTTGGCTGCATTTTAATATTATGCTTTTGAGATTATATCAGAAGCAAAATCCTTCTGTGTCCCATATGATTAAGAAAGAGGGACAAGGATTCTGTCTCGAGATGCTAATGTTACTGTCTTTGCAAATGCAAAGCAACATATTGTAAACCAAAAATAATGTGTGCAAAACAGGATTTGTAGTTCTCAAAAGTATAAGCTTTGTTGAATAGATGATCTCTTTAAAGAAAAGGCTTATTTCTTAAGCAAGGCAATTAGACTTGCCAAGAGGCAGAGGTTGAATACCTAAGAAATGCTCCTAGGTGTGGTAGGCAAAAACAGAAATGGAAAGGGCTGAATAGAGAGCAGTTTTTCAGATAGCAGAAGAACAGCTCACCACAGAAAACGAATCTATTATGAAACAATCCTATTAAGTTTAGGTGCTACCAGTCTTGCTTTAGAGTTAGCACATTTCAAGAAATCCTTTGTAGTGCTTGCCTTTCTTGTTTGTGGTGATTGTATTTCTGAATACCATTTACAGTTTCTCATCCTTTCTAGCAAATACCTTGTCTAACAATGGACCTCCCATCTTGTGCTCTGTGATTATTTGTAAGCTTCTTATCTGCCTCATAAAGCTACATTTTTAATTTCCTGTGGTTCTTGAGAGACACTATTATATAACTAGCATCATTTTTAAATTCCTTTTTAGTTAGGTTCAACCACTGATTTATTACCGTTTATTGTAGATTCTGAAAACTGTAATAAAACTTACCATGTTTTCTTTTTTTAAGAATGTAAAATAAATATTACATATCTGTTGATTTAAGGTAAGATTTCACATACTGGAGAGCTGACATGAGCTGGTTGCTGGCAAAAGGAGAAGGTATTTCACAGTGCCTACTTCCACCTCCCATCCATTGGCCCTGGTGCTTGCTGGAGCCTTAGCTAAGCTGATTTACCTCGCAAGAATGACAGAAAACTATCCCAGCAAAACAGAGTGGGTGGCTTTCTGCCATTTTGGCAAGTTAAAAATTGATTCTCGTAGGAGTCCAACAAACAGCAGCAAGAGGGTGCAGCTGACATTTAGAAGAGAGGAAGATGGGAGATAGGAGCAGTGACCTATATTTTCCTGAACCCTATGAAACCCTCATTATACAGTTCATAAATTAAGAATATGAATCTGTAACAGTCCCTTAAAAGTAAATGCACAGAGAACTATCAGTGACCTCCAGATCAAAATATATTATCCCACTGACAGTGTAACTAAAACATGATTGACCACACCTCCCTTCTTATTCTCTCCCTGTAGTATCAAGATATGATTTCTCAGCTTTCTCTTTCTAAAAGAAAGAAAAGCCGAAGCTTTCACATACCTGTTTATGGATAATAAGTTGAGAATTGAGTACTTGGTGAGGGAATGTGTTCCAATAGTATGTAGGCAAAATCAGGGAAAGGAAATTGTAAGAGAGAATTTATGCCAGAAAGGCAGAATGTCCAGTTCACCCACTTCACCTTTTACCTGGCAGATTCCACTAATGTTTTACTCCATCCCTGTTACTATATACGGCAATATTCTACAAGGAGTTCCCAAGTCCAAGTGCTGTTACAGCCAAAGCCTAGCACCATGATTTGGTCTTCTTTTTTTTTTTCCTTTTTTTTTTCCTTTTTTTTTCCCTTTGTTTTCCTTTTTTCTTTTTCTTTTTTTTTTTTTTCTAGTGAAAAAAAAAGGCACCAGTGCTAGAAAGCAACCACATGATGGCTGAGGCTGAGGCTTGCCACATTGTTCACTTGATTCTGAGCTGAGAAGTAGCTATGGAAATGCAACCAAGTAGTAGTAGCCAGCTTACTTTTAAAAACAAACAAACAAACAAAAATTCCTGGCTAAATACTCCTGGTTTTTTTTTTTTATTTCACCTTAAGGCTCTTAGAACTTTCCATAAAGCACTCCATCTTCTCCTTTCCAGTGGTTCAATTCTGTCCTGTATGTCTTCCAGCCAGTACAGTATTTTCTTACTAATATTTCACACACATTAGTATGAGCCAGCTCTCTGGTTTGGGGAGCGTATTTCTGCTTAATTCAGCAATTGGTGTTCATTTTCACATCAAAAATGAAAACATCTTTTTTCACTGAAAGCAATGGAAGCAAACAAACCAACAAGTTACAGGATCCAGAAATAACTGCAAGAATGATAGGCCAAAGTCATTAAGTCACTTCCAGCAGCGGTTTATTTTTGAATGCAAGCATGCATCTTTCATATGCTTCACTGGACTGGAGAGCTGCATTTGGTGGCATTTTGAGATGGTGCTTGCTAGAGCACTGTCATTAATTATACAGCCCACATAGCAAGTGTAAGTGAAGGCCAATGAAACTGATACCAGTGGCTTGGCAGAGCTGCTGGGAAGATGCCATCACAAACCCACCACTAATGCCTCAGATTTGGCTAGCTACATTAAAGGAGCCAGCATGTTTCCCTTCACTGTTCTGGGTGTACCTGCGTGGCTACAGGAGAAGCAATTTCTAACTCGTCCTGGAATACAGCTGGTTGTGCAGCAGACTGTGAAATTGCATTTCCCTGTCAGGTTGTTCCCAGCCCTTAAGCAAAGAGGTAGTGCAGGGAAGAGAGACTGTAAGCCTGGAGAAAGGTCAAGCAACAGAGCAGCCCTCACTGCAGAGTGGAAGATTACTCTTCTTGCTTATTCTGTTACTGCTCCCTTCACCTGCGCAAAAGCTGAGAAAGCAACCAGGTCCAGTGACTCAGGGCTTTTTCCCCATCACCTGTGCACTAGCCTGCATTTTCTGTCAGCCCTAATACCTGACAGCAGATCAGTAATTCTGGGGAAGCGTTCTTGCTCTGTGAAGCACAGCTCCTCACATTGTTCTCTACTGTAAAAAAAACAATACCAGATTTATTTCTTTTTGTGTTATGCTCCTTAAGAGTGATTAAGAGGGTCTGGAAGGAGCTCTCCAGAGTGGGAACTATATTCTGATCCCTCCACTGACTCGGTCCTGACCCTGTTGACCTTTACCCTGCTTCCAGGAGAGAAGGAAGGACAGAGATAATGAGCAAAAAGCTACAGAGACTGTAGGGAAGGGCAGGGAGCCAGACTTTCCTTTGCAGAATGAGGTGTTTCATAGCCATCCAGGTTGACTGGGCAGTTTGCTGTGACTCAGACACCAATCTGACTTGAAATCAAATCTGGACACAAGAATTCACCTGGAAAAACACAGGAGGCAGTAGTAGGGCTGTGTGTGAAACTTGGGTTTTGTGCTGTCTGATTACTTGGAATTTACACTTTTTAAAAAGTTACTATGTTCTGATTCTATAATTATAAAATGTGGTTCCTTGAACGTAAAAGTACCTTTGAGTACTTTTTAAAATTGTTAAATATAACTTAAATTACTTCAGTCCATTAAAAAAAATATAGTAATAGCTTTGATACTATTGCAACTTGGCACTTAAAAAAATACACTATTTTAGCTTTCAGACAGGTTCAGGAGATAGTAGGGGAGGGAGAACCTGTAATTCTATGTTATACTATTTGTTTTGTATTTAGCAGTGCGAGAGGAAAATGAATAAGAATGGGATTGGCCAGCACTGACTGCTGACCATAGCACAAAAGAATGGTAGATACAGAAATTTTTCTTTGCAAACACAGTATTACAAAGGTCCAAAAGAAGTACATTAAGCAGAATTTAGGGTGAAAATACTTGCTCATAAACAAAGATTCAGTGCTGGTCTTAAATTCTTTCCTTTCTTCCTTTGGGCTAAGTCTTCCTTTCCTCTTTGAAGAAGTGGAGGTTCCATGAAAGAGAAACAGTTCAGAAAGCTATGGAGGTCCAGTGGTACTGCCTAACTCTAGTCTGCACACTAATGGCTTTGAATATAATTTTAAAAAATGATGACATGTCTTGAGTGGTCATCTATTAGGCCACTCTCCTTCAAAGATCAGAACTAAGGGAGGAAGAGTGGACCAGCACTGGTTCCTTCCTCCTAAAACTGCAGGGAGATTCATTTCCATGGATAACCATTGAAAAAAGCTTGACTACTCAACATTCACTATCAAGAGGGACTTCATTCACAATTTCATCATTGATTTTGGGAGAGATCTTTCCCTCAAAGTATTTTGCAGAAGTGGTGGGTGTATAAAAATTGGAGAATAAAAATAATCCTCAATCTGTTTGCTTTTACAGTGTGTCAAGACTTATTTTTGTGCGACACCTGGGAGGTGTTCTAGCAGTGGCAAACATCAGGGGTGGTGGTGAATATGGAGAGACCTGGCACAAAGGTAAGTCAGTCAAAGCAGAGGAGCAAAACTGCAAAGTTTTTTTCACCTCCTTTTCCAAGGTCACATCTGCTTTTGCATTTAACTTATTCAGTAAAAAGTAGATTTTTTTCCCATATTTACATGTTAGATCTGTATGTTGTCCAGTGTTAATTTGGTGGTTTTCATTAGATTATTTTAATTTTGCAGCCTACTTAAAAGCAGTTTCAGACAATATTTTCCAAGAAAATCATCGTGATTTTTAAAGCAAGTTCCCTAGACTTTAACACTGGAAAATGTAGCTATTTATCTTGAACTGATCTTCCAGAAGATGATTGTCTGTATTGAAAAAGACCTGGTTTGCTTTCACATACCCCTTTCATTATTTGCAGGTGCACCTGGTCCTACAATTATAAATCTCCAAGACAACAACACTAACTATTTAAACTCTTTTGGTATCACACACACACAAAAAAAAGTGATCTGCAGAACTTTACAGAAGGTGTGAACTCTTGAGTTCAAAATACACCTCTTCCATATTGTTTTTGCATAATTTATGAACATACCTTTTTTTTTTAATATTTGATGAATATGACTGGAAAAATATCTACACCAAAGGGGTTGTCAAGCACTTGAACCGGTTGCCCAGGGAGGTGGTTGAGTCACCATCCCTGGAGGTATGTAAAAGACACATAGGTGTGTCTTAGGGACATGGCAGTGCTGGGTTAACAGTTGAACTTGATGATCTTTAAGGTCTTTTCCAGCCTAAATGATTCTGTGATTGAAGTTCATATGAAAACTGTCAGCTCCAGAAGTGCATTCGTAGGCAACCATTTGACCTTTCGGCTTTTTTTAAGCTGACTTTTATACCACAGGGAAACCAAGTCAAACACTGCAAAGCTCTGTCAATCTCTTTTCCCCTTTTCTTAACACTTTTGATGTATTTCTCTCCATGTTTTCTCATTGAGTGCTTGTCTTAATCATTCAGTTGTCTTTGTCCACTTGTGTTATTGTTGACAACTGTCCACATTCCTCCACCAGGGAAAAAAGCTTGAAAAAGTCCTTCATATCTCTGCAACATAGCCATGATTATTTAATGGTGATACTTTACTCATAGTCCAAGAATCCAGTGGATGAGTTGCTGGAAATGTTGTCAGCAAGGCAAATGTACCAAAACGGTGGTGCTTACAGTGTAGCAATTTTCCATGGCAGTAATCCATCTTTTTATCAGACAAAATGGTATTTCATTGCATCTTGATTTTACTATTTCATCTGTGGTGACTATTTGTCTGGGTCATTTCCTCACAATTGAGTTAATTATGTAATAGTTTCATAAATAGAATCTGCAGATACAGGATGTTATTGCTAGAGATGAAGTATCCTTCATTAATTTTAATTTCCTGATTGATTTGTAATAGATTTGAATAAAATTTATCTTAATATGGTAATGCTTCTTTGATCCACCCATTTCCTGCTCGATTTTGACCCAAGTCTTCTATTGCAGTTTCAAATAAAATAGATATCTGTTCTTTGTTAATTCCGGAAGCAATTACAGATGGTTTTTTTGCTTTGGTTTAATTCTGTAGATAGGATTCTGACCTTACACCAGCCCAGTACTTTGAGCAAAGAGTAAGATTTATTTCTCCCTTATTGCCACATATTTGAAGACTTTTCTGTTGTGCCAGTATGTCTCCCTTCAGTGGTCTTATTAATATGAGAATGATGAGTATTTGTTGAAAAAAAAGGACAAAAAATTAAAAATGTACTCATTTCAATTCTACAAGGTCTGTATGTCTAAATGTCAGACTTACCTTGCTAAACTTCTGCAACGTAGAAATGAAGTAACCATTGTAAACTGGTTGTCTACGATCACTTGATGGACAATGGAGATAAAGAGACACCTCCAGACTATAGCTCATCCCACTTATTTTAGGGTAAAATTAGTTGTCCTGGAGATTCCTGGACCATAGTGGGAACCTTAGGCAATCAGCTTAGAATAAAAATCCAGCTTTTAAAGAAAGTAGAAGAAACTGGACTTCCATTTCTGCATCCTTTAAGCCCAGCTTGCCTGGCTGGGCCACAGCCTTTGCTACAGGAAAGCAAGGATTTTCTTCCTAGTTCCCATTTTTTACTAGCATTTAATTGCCTGACATTACCATGGTCTTAGGTAGGATAACCTTTGAGGTGGAGCTAGTTTTAGTCTCTTGCCAAACAAGCAAGAAGATTATGAGATTAGGGCCACTATGAGTTCTCTAAAATGATACCCTTCTACCAAAATAATTGAAAGATTATATGGAAAACCATCCCTTTCCTTCCCTATCCCACCCTGCAAAATTTTTTGTTTTCAGACCTTGAAGTCTTTTCAGTTATGTCATCTGGACCTGCATTTTCTGTCATTGTTTATTCCCTCACACATCTGATAACATTTGGAATTTTGTTCAACATGATGGTGGTATCTCAAGCATTTCCATATTGAAAGTTAATTAATAAAATTTCAAAGTAAGATGCAACTCTGAAGTCCCTTTTTGACCATAGCTATATATCATCTGGTTTGAAAAAAAAAATTAGAAAAAAGGTAAATTACCAGCTACATATTATATATCCAGGAAATTAGCAGTGCTTATTTTCTATAACTTGTTTTATAAACTGAAGCTTTATTGCCTTAAGAAACTGTCCCTGAATTTAATGATGTTAAAATCCCATTAGCTCAAACCTCAAGTGGATTGTATGTGATCAGTTTGTATATATTTTACTGTACAAAGCTTTAAGCTTTCCATTCACTGGTTATGAACATTACCTGGCACTCACACCACAGTATAGCTATATAGGTATGTATTATTCAGAGTTTGTGAAGGCATCAGAGTTATCGACAGAACCATCTTATTCCCTCTGTGTTGACAGAATCTTTCATTTTTGCTGTCTTTCTGAGCTGCATCAGTTACTAAAATGTTCATGAAACTGGAATTGTTCCCAGGTATTTTTGCACACGTGTTTTTCTGAAGAGATGGTATCAAAAGGATTTTATGGTATCAACTGATGTGTTTTGTTTCCATGATAGGTGGCATCTTGGCCAACAAACAAAATTGCTTTGATGACTTTCAGTGTGCTGCCAAATACCTCATAAAGGAAGGCTACACATCCCCAAAGAAGCTGACTATTAATGGAGGCTCAAATGGAGGCCTCTTAGTTGGTAAGAACTGCTTGTCTATTTCCCAGGTTTGGTGCTGGGCTCATTAAAGTAACCAGACAAAAATTGATGAGATGTGCCTGTGAAAAGTTGACAGAATGTCAATGCATTTATGTATACTGAATGTTAAATATGTACAGTAGTACTTCATTTGCTGTTTGCATAGGACATTGGGATTCTGCAGTCTCTGGAAAAGGCTGACTGTTAAAGTCGTGTGTGGCAAGACCTAATCCTGTGGTAGAATCACACCGAAGTAAAAATGGTTTTTAAAACATTTGGTTTTTATTTTTCTTTCTTCAGGTTAACCATTACAAAATAACTACTGAACTATAAATTTGTTATGTAGGATTGGGAAACTGTGTGTTACAAATACATCTTGTTCACATTAAATTCACTGCTGTGTTCTTAAATTCAAGGAAATTAATAGCCTCCTCTTAAACATGAAAGTCTTGTCACAGAAAGATCTCATATTCTGAGCAGTCTAAGAGCTACAAAATCTATTTCTGCTAAGATCCCTATCAGAAAGTAGCAGAACAATAAAGAAGGTGATTTTGTGCAATTTTGAAAGGGAAAGGAAACACAAAGTAACAATATCAGGGTCTATTTGCCTTTTTTGAAGCAGCATGAAAGGTGTGTGACAGTATGACAGATTTGAGCTACTTGTGTGAGAACGGGGGAAAAGAGGCACCTCAAGTTCATAAACCATGGGGTTATAGAAAATGAGCAGTTTTACTAGGCCCACTCTTTGCTTGCTCTGCTTTTTGTGCTTATCCGCTGCTGTATACTGGCTCTATTGGTGTTACTCTGTTTTTCAGTGAATTAGCATCAGCATAAGAAACAGAATTTGGAATTATACAGATTCTTTGGTCCAAGCCATCTTGGCTAGACCAGCATTATTATTTTTAAAAAGTAGTTGTTTTAAAGATCAAGTAACAAGTACATGTAAAGTTGTATTTTGGTTTCTTCTTATATGCTTCTCAATAGCAAGTGGCAGGAGGTGTTTGTGCATTGAAAATAGACATGGGTGAATATGATAAAGGATTAAACGGTTTGCACTCCATTTGAGAATGCAAGCATTGCACAAGTCAGCTTTATGTGAGCCTAAATATATATTTGGAAACGCAGTTGAACTTTGAATATATTACAAAACTTCTGACAATACTGTTTTATGGTTATGTGGACTTCAGGTTGAGTCAGGATGAGGTTCATCCTACCTGGCTTCAGTAATAAAACCCCCTGGTTTAGTGGCTGAACTCTTCATCTGAACTCCTTGTGTCAATAAGGGGAAGCAAGTGACATCTCCAATGGGTTATGTCATTCTGATAGGAGACAGGTATTAGGAATCTCGACCTCCCTGCTCTAAAAAATCTTGTTAGAATCCTTCCCTTGCATTTACTGGTAGATTACAATCAAGCAGGATTTCCATGCTCTTTTTGAGCCAGATAGGGATTTTCCTTGACTGGGTATAATTAGGTGAGTTTAGGAAATTCTTGTATGGTCTTTTTCATCAGTGCAAGAATAAATTTTGCAATATTTGTTGATGCAACTAGAGATCATAACTCATCCTTTAGGTGCAAGGACCCACTGCCAGATTTTCTCTGTTCTTATTTATTGAAGAAAAAGCTGACAAAGAAGAGTGTTGTCCCTCTTCCAAAATACTGTTTCCTTTCAGTCAGACTAACAGGAGGTGACTTTGAGAACTGCAGAGCCCTGAGCTCTTGCCTCATTCAACCATAAAACAAGACTTCCTTGTCCTGCAGTGTGATCCCCAGGCTGAGCAGAGCAGCACAGCTGTGAGCTGAAAACCTTCCTGCAAATGCAGCGTTTGACCTCTCATGTTTGCTTAGACAAAACCAGTTCCGACATTTTGAAGGTTTACTTTTGAACTGAATTTTAAAGCTCAAAGTTATGTATAGAGGGATTAAATTCACTAATATGTTGTTGTTCCAGATTACACTTTATTAATGCGTATAATTAAGTATTATGGCTAATAAAAAAGGTTCAGTGTGCATGGATGGGTGTCTCCATAGGTGATTTCTTACTGAAGTAACTGCCTAAGTAACTAGCAAGCAGCAATTTGTTACAAAATTCTGAGCAACAGACAGTGCTTCAAGAGACGCTCTGAAATAAAAAGTATTAAAATAAAATGTTATGGTAGTTGTTTTGAGTCTTTTCCTACCAAAGTACAATTTATGTTCATAAAAGAAAATAGCTTGAAGGGGAGGGATCTGATCAAAAGCTTCAGTTAAAACATTAAGATCTTTTACGTAGCAACCTCTTGAGGCTCTATATATACCTTATGGAAATGACTCATAAATAAGGAAGAGTTAGCATAGTTACATATCAGAGATGACCAGAAGTAAAATTTCATCTTTCAGAAAATAGAAATCATGTTCAAATGAAGAAAATAGGGTGAAATCTAAATTCTTGGCAGGGACTGATGAGCAAATTGCTTCCAATATTAAGATTAGCAATGAAATTTTTCTATAATATCAGAGGCAGGAAGCTGGCCAGAGGATCTGTGGGACTTGCAGGGTAGTGAGATGTAAAAGGAGCATTAAAGAAAAATAATGGCAAAGCAGAACAACTAAATAGTCTGTTTGTATTAATGTTCCCTCCTGAGGAGCATTGGGGGTTCCCTGAACCAGTCTGTCTTTATGGGGAATATTCTGGGGAGCTGACTCCAGTTGAAGCATTAGCAGAAGAGGTTTTGGAATTAATCAATCCAATGAAAAGTGGTGTGTTGCCAGGACCAGATGGTGCACATGCAGGATCCTAAGTGAACTCTGATATGAAATTGCAGGCTACTAAGCCTGAATATCTGAGGAACAGAAGGGCTCAAGTATAATGCCAAGTTTTAAATGGTTCATGGTGATCCACAAACTGCAGATGAGTAAATCTGACTTCTCTAATGGGCAAGCTAGTTGAAACCAATAAATAATAGCTGACAGAAGGATTTCTGGAGGCTGAAGTTGCTGCTTTCAAATGTATTAGAGCTCTCTGAAGGAGTCAGGTTGCATATGGGCCTTGTAACAGTGATCTAGGTGAGGAGTTATTCTTGAATTTTCAAAAGATTTTGACAAGGTTCCTTATAAGGCTGTGAAAGAAGG
The DNA here is from genome assembly GCA_013400915.1 of Pardalotus punctatus. Classification (NCBI taxonomy): domain Eukaryota; kingdom Metazoa; phylum Chordata; class Aves; order Passeriformes; family Pardalotidae; genus Pardalotus; species Pardalotus punctatus. Next base: position 87,581 of record VZTX01015518.1, read on the forward strand.
TCCTTGCTGAGCTGGAAACTTAAGTCATGTTATAGAAATCTCATGGTTAGCTGGAGGCAAAGAATGGCAATAATCAATCTATTTTCACACTGGACAAAAATGAGGAGATAAGAAGAATTTGGGAAAGAGTATACCTACATGTGGATGCACAGTAAATAGTTCTGAATTAAATAAGGGATTTTAGGAGCCATTGTAGTAGTTATGTGAAAATTTCAGTGCTTTTATTTCTTAAAAAAAAAAGCAAGGGAATTTGTAAAATCACCAGGCAACAGGTTTAAATCAAGAAACAGGAATTGGAATTTAAGAACTTACTGCTACAGGATATGATGAACACTGGATGAATAAACATTAAGAGAGGAAATAGTTGTATTTACAGAGGATGTGTGTTTTGATGGCTGTTTAATAGGATGGCTGGAGATAACTACAACTCAAAGAAAACTTAACTAGTTCATCAGATGATAATTTACAGTGGAGATCTCCCAGCGTTTGTTAAACACCTTTTCCCAGGGCATCTGCCAGTTGCCACTCTTATAAATTCAGCACTGAGCTTGATGGGCCTGCTGCAGTTATTTTTAAAATACATGAGGCAAGCATTATTCTTAAAGAAATTTTCCCTTCCAATTGTAGGAAGATAAAAATTGTAAAACAAGAAGATACAGCAGTAATTCACTTTGTTAAGCTGAGGTTATTCCTCTGGTTTTGTAGCAGTCTGATTTTATCAAAACTCTTTTTCATATGGGTTTACATAGTAATTATGGAACAAAAATTTCATCAGTAAATGGAAGGCTTTTGATCCATAATGCCCTTTTCTTTCTTGATACTAATGTTAAAAGTTTAAAAAGCTAATGGTTTAGGATCCTTCAGTTCAGTAGTCCAAAATCTCATACTTTAAAAGTTCATTTCTCCTTCAAGCCCAGTTTGGTGGTTTGAAAGGCAGTTTTCATAGAACCGTGTATTTGGTGTCTGAAGAGCACAGAAATGGTTCTTAAATTCCTTTTAACACACCATCTTTCAGAGTTATGATTTTATCCATTTGTGTATTTGCTTGCAGTTTTGCTTGAAAGTCTGTATGACTTCTTATTTACTGCCAGCCTTCTTCCCTGCAATTTGGTAGTGAATCTTTTACTGCTGAGCTTAATTCTTTAAGATCTGAGTACTAATGGAATTGTTTTCCTGTTAAAGCTGCCTGTGCTAATCAGCGCCCTGACCTATTTGGTTGTGCTATTGCCCAAGTGGGAGTGATGGACATGCTCAAATTCCACAAGTACACCATTGGCCATGCTTGGACCACTGACTATGGTTGCTCTGACTGTAAAGAGCAGTTTGAATGGCTGTGCAAGTAAGTGCCTTTCAGTACTTTCTGTGGTTGTTAAAACGTGTGGTCTGCTCAATGGTTTTAGGTTGTCATGATTAGTATCTCTTCTAACGATTACTTCATCCTTTCCCACACTGAATTTGGGGAGTTCAGCATTTCCTTACAAGTCAGTTTTGAATTAAAGACTGTCTTCAAAGCCCTGTTGAATCAAGTTATCATATTTTCAAAGACCTTGTTCTCCTAGCAGCTTTTAACAGCTTGTAAGGTTTTCTTTCAGAATAAGGACTCATTTAGGTTATCACAACAGAATATTCTCAAATGGACCACTACATAAATGGTATTTTTTACCATGAGGGAGAGACAGTCACCATTGTGGATTGTATTACATACAGAGTGTATGGGATTTATTTGTAGGAATTGAATGGCACTAGACCATAATAGGATCTTAATTAATTTCTTAGCTCCTTGTTGAGAGTCTCAATTTCCCTGTTTCCAGCAGGATGGATCCTGCTATGGGCTTGACAGTTTTTGCTGGAATTTCTTTGTCCTGTTCCTGATATTTTGGACATTTCTGTGAGATGTACATGTATGTCTCTCTGAAATTAAAGAAATGTACTTGCTTCATATTTCTGAGCCAGAGCTCTGTGGCCACTGTGACTTGTCAGTTGCCATTAGTGCAGTTCTGATTTATGTAACTGAGAGCTGTTCTATTCTGAGTGCTGTCAAATTCCGCTGTGATGTCAGTAGGAGAGGACCTTCTTGTTGGGTCTTGAGGAAAAAGATGCACAAACATTTGTGTGTTTTTCTCAGGTACTCTCCACTTCACAATGTCAAACTACCAGAAGAAGATGGCATCCAGTATCCCTCCACTCTGCTTCTCACAGCAGACCACGATGATCGTGTGGTACCTCTGCATTCACTGAAGTTCATCGCTACTCTGCAGTACATTGTGGGCCGAAGCCATAAACAAACCAATCCCCTTCTCATCCATGTCGACACCAAGGCTGGGCATGGAGCAGGAAAGCCAACTGCTAAAGTTATAGAAGAAGTGTCAGACATGTTTGCTTTTATAGCACGATGTCTAAATCTTGAGTGGATTGAATAGGCAAAATGCTTATTACTGTCTCCTTTAGAAAACAAGGGCTTTAACATTTAAGAACAGCCACATTACAACTTGGTGTAGTACTTACATTTATAAACTACAGCTTAATATTTTATTGATCCAACCTGCTATGGAGTTTTAATCTTCTATGCTTCCCTCTTTTTGGCATTTCTTTGATTTTTTTTTTCTACTGCATTCCAAATTCCATTTTGAAAAGCATGTTCAAAAGAATAGCTGAGCTACTTTCAGTACTGTTGTGAAAATTTAGATTTCAGAATTAGTGCTAGTTGAGCTTATTTCCTGTAAACAATTGTAATGTATTTCACCTATAAACATATCCAGATCATTTGTAATTAAATGTAAGTACTGTTCACATACAAGAACTCTGAGCATATTTTATTTACACAGTATTTTATTTAAGAATGTAAATTGAAGGTGTTCAGTGATAACCATGAAAAACGGAAGAGACAGTAATCCAGTTAAGTCAAATATTATTAAAAAGCTTCTATTACATGCTGTTCATAAATGTGTTGCAATCTGTAATAGTGATGTTGCTAAATTGTTCTTTCTTTCCAGAGAGACTTCAAAATGTCACCGGGTTTCTCTTCTGCCATTTATTTCCACACAGAGGAGAAAACTGGAGGCTGGAAAACTTGAAGAAATCTTAGATTCTCATTGTAATCTCAGTCAAGCTATACAGATACTCTCCAACGACCCATGAGAAGTTATTTCTTTAACTGTTTCTGAAGAGTAGACCAGATGCTGATTTAAATAAACAACCAAAAAATAAAACTAACACAAAATGAAACAAAAAACCCCACCCTAACCTAAAGCCACAACTTTGTCCAGATTCTTCAGGTTCAGTTTTTTCTGATGCTTCTGACAGAATGTTCTCTGACAAAACAAAGTCTGAACATGCATATATAACCTAGTTTGGGCTGCAAAACAACAAGAGCTTGTAGTCAGACTCCCTAATGGTTTGACACAGGCACATTATTTGAACTGCCATTTTTCCCATCTAGGCTGTAGAGCTATAAAGAGATTTGCCTACTGTCTAATCTCTGATGCACTGCAGCAATTAGAGTTTGATTTTGCAGAGAAAAAAAATATTCTATCAACTATTACTAGTCTTGTTGCCCCTTCAGAAAACAGCAGTGTTTCTCAGTTTTGGATGAACTGATATTCCAGAATCCTGCTTATCATTATATTCATAGACGCTAAGGACTGTATTGTAACTCTGGGTTCATGAGTTTTATCTCTAAGCAAACAGTGTCTCAGTGCAGGAAGAAGAGGGAGTGTTATTTAAAGAGAGGGGGATGCTCTAAACAGCAGCAAAAATGAAAATAAATTTGTACCAGAGTCACTCTGTGTTTCCCACATGATCTGGACTTCTTTTGATTCCCTCTGGAGTCCAGGAAGGATCAGCACCTCCAGGACCTTTTTATGTATACTAATTTAGTTTTAGGAGAAAATAAAAAACCAATTTCTGCCTTCATATGAAATACCACACCTAAAACCTGTTTGTGTTCCAGAGTTTATTTCGGATCCACAGAGATTAGTTGTTTACAAGATACTCTGTAGACTGTTGCATTCTGATCACAGCATTGAATTAAACAATCAGAATAGGGAGTTGAGGGAGGATTGGTCTTTTCCTTACATGCTGTGAAAACAGGGTGGCTGTTCAGCACCCCCCTTTTCCCAGAGGTATGTGAACTGCTTTCTTTGATCATCTGGAAATTTTCAACTGCTTCCCCACGTGGCAGAAACAAAGCCCATAAAGCAGTGCCCATCTCCATTTGTAACATCCATAGTTGTGGCATGTGGCCTTATATTGAATTTATAGTTATTGTCAAGAGGGCAGAGCTTCACCTCTGATACAGAGCTTTGCAGGATAGGGTGTGTGGAAAACACAGTCCTCAGACATTTGAGAAATAGAGGTGAACTGTGTCTCGGTGCATTGAATTACCAATGCTTGGGTACAGCCACCTCAGTCATCTCTTGATCTGTTCCTAAAAATGCTTTTCCTTGTTCTCCAATTGCTCAAGCACAAAACTTCTGGCACAGGTTGAAAGTAACTCCTTTTCCTTCTGAAGCCTTCTGCTGAAGCTGAGTTCCATGAATGACTCGGTGACATGACAGATGACCCATAATCTGGGGAGTTTGGAAACAAACATTTCTCTTTGAGTGGCAGTCAGGAGTACTGAAGATGGAGCTGGCTTGCTGGAGACACCACTCACAGAGTGTTCCAGAGTATCCCTTGCAGAATGCTGGTGTCAGTATTGGGAATGCATTGTGTTTCAGTAACAGGGTCTTCATGTCAACATTTATTTGATCTTAATCAGCTATGCCAAGTTCAGGATTCAGGTGCCAAAAAAATTACGTTGCAGAGCTGTCCTGTTATCTGAGTTGCTGCTTTTGGGGCAGACAGGGTCATGCTCCAACTGGAATCTGTAATTAAGTCTGAGCCAGTAATGCTCTTGTAATACAGTGGGATTTAAACCTTCAGGGGTTTGATTAAACAGACCTGGGGCCAAACCATTCCTGCTGTATAAAACATAATGAAATTTCTGTTAGTCTAGTTTCAAAGTTAAGTTCTTTTCTCTATAGTGGAAATGCTATTTTGTGAAGATGCTCTGGGTTTTGTGGCTTTTACTTACAGTGTGTGAAGCAAAATTCACTAGCTGGGCAAGGTAGCCTCCTCACAACTATCTGCTTTTTCAAAACCATGTTAGGAAAATAGATGCTAATGTTTTGCACCAAGATCCAAACCAGAAGAAAAGTCTTATAGGAGGCTTATGCTACATGAAGAAAAATCTGGTTTTATGTGGAAATAAATGAACTTTTTATGTATTTCTCCTTCTAACACTTCACAACTGATATAAAGGTATCTTAGTTGTCTTTCCTCCCATGAGTGTACATTTGCATTAGAGTTGATTTATGTGTAAAAGGTCAGAAGTATTTTTAAAAGCTGAGAGTCTTCATATTCTTTACAGAGAGAGATACTTGAATTCCTTTGCATTGGAGTTAATTGACATTTTGATAGCTGTAAAAAAGGTAGATAGATAAATAGATATCAAAAGAGATATATGTACTGATTTCAGCTGAGAGTTGCACTCTTTAGTCTAAGAGTTGAAGAGGGCAGTTGGCCTGTGGGTATGTAAGAATAAAGGATGCTCAGGACAGAGTTTGGAGACGCCTCTCCCTGGCACCTAGGGCTTCTTGACCAGGATTTTTTTGACTTGGCTTCACTTTGCCATCTGTCTGTAGGAAGGCAGAAACATGAGCAGCAGTACTTTTGGATTCAATACGGCAAGCAGCAGCTTTCAAAGATCAATGTTGCCAGCTAATTTGTTTATTTTTAGCCTGAGGTTGCCCCTCAGGATTGCTTAAAGATCTACTTACAGACTTCTGACAGTCTCTCCTGTGAAAGGGGTTTTCCAAGCTGAGTAGGATTTAGGGGGGAGGCCAAGGGAGGGACTTGGAATCCAGGCTAGTAAACAGCCACACAATTTTCTGCCAAGCTCTTCTACTTCAAAAATCTTTAGTAGACCATTTTTATGTAATTGTCTCTTTGTCCAGACCTCTCAGAATTTGGATAGGTCATGCTGGTTGAACAGCCAGGTTTGGCAACTTTGTTCATCTGTCCTTGTGTTAATTACTTCTGCCTTCGTATATGGCATGCCAGAAAAAAAACAAAAACCATTTCTCGGGCTTTTTTTTAGCTTGCTTTTGCAGAAGGGTGAGGTGGGGTAGCCTTCCAGTTCTCATGGCCCTGAAGATAACTATAGCCTGTCCTCAAAATAACATTATTCATGAATAGAAAATTCTGAATAAGCTCATGTCTTCAGTTTATTCATGGCAGAGAAATCCTAGTGACAGAGTCCCTCAGTGGAAGCTGGACTAGCTACTGGCACAGAAATTAACTGAAACTCTGGACTAGGAGGGCTGTGATTTGGCTGTTTCTCCTAATTTTCCATAAGAATAACTGAAAAATCAACATTTAAAACCAGAGCTAAGCAATAAGCTGTTAGTGAGAATCTCTTTTCTGTAGACATCCCCCTGCCTTGTCACCAGGAGTAACAGAGGCCAGGAACAAACTTGGTGCTCATGCCCTTACCCATCACAGTGGAAGTTTAATGCTGAAAGTCTGAATAGCAAGAGTCAGTGTGTGGTGACTTTGCTATCTCCAGCTCTCACAGCAGATACAGCACAACAGCTGTAGTCAATTTATGGATGGTGTCCCTGCAAATGTGGCATTACCATGTGCTGCTCATACAGTTTGTATGTGTGCACTACTTTCAATGCCTCTGAGGCCTTCTGTGTGCAAAAAGGAAGGAGATACTATTCTCAAAGCCCCTAAGGTGGGGGGACGTGCTGTTTTAAGCAGCATGCATGCTAGGTAGGAATCTAAACTAAGCATTAAATTAGATGCTTTTCTGTAACCGATACAGGGCATTGTTAGGCCCAAAATATTATCTATAATTTTTTAATCTTAGCCTCACTCTTAAAGTGCTGGGGAAATAACCAGGAGAAAAGCAGAAGTTCAGCAGTGGCACCTGAACTAAGAGGAGGTTGTAATTTCATTTAATTCTTAGCACCATGGTTTTCATGCTGCTTTTCTTTCCCTGTGAAGAGTTGTACTTAACCTCTGACATCTCCTCAGTAGAACAGGTGAATGTGAAGATATATTGCATTTCAGTGATGCCATCAGATGTATTCTGTGCTGCATTGAAAGGGTCAGAAAATAAGAACAGCAGGAAAAAAATGTTTGCTTTGCCACCTAGCAGTTACTGAACAACCATGAACACACTAAGTAACAGAGGACCTTATTCATTAGTTAGTTTTACACAGTTAATGCAATTTTTTAGAAGTTTGGAGAGTGCTTAGCTGGTGAAAAACTGTTATCCATGCTGATTTGTTCTTTTAGGCCATTTCTGGTGTACAACAACAGCATGTCATTGTTACAGCAGGTGACAAAATGCTGTTTCCTTCCTGAGAAAGAAACTGAATAAAGGGTTTGGGCATTTCACTATTCAGAATCCTTTGGAACAGTGACAGAAGCAGTTACACAATACTTACTTTCTTCTGATTGTTTCAAATGAAACATGGTCATTTCTCAACAAAATATGTTTTCTGGTAGCACTGCTATTTCAGAGGAAGCTCTGCTGTAGTAGGACAAGCTTTGTAATGTAGGTATATGCAGGTATCTCTTTCAGTAGCTGGACCAAGCTGTTAAATACTTCCTACTTCATATTTTTAGTGTTAATAATTAGCATTCTACTGCTGAAACTTCTTTTTTGTTTAGTTTAAAGCTTCTCAGCATTAAAACTGTGTTTTCATTATAAATGGCATAATGCTGTAGACATAAGACCATTCATAGGGAATCCATGCTTCAGCTCCTGAGAGGTTTACCTTTCATTTTGTGTTTCACTGGGTAGACATAGGTAGAATCATAGAATAGTTTTGATTGGAAGGGTCCTTAAATATCATTTAGTTCCAACTCCCCTGCTCTGGGCAGAGACCAGGGTGCTCAAAGCCCAACATGGTCTTGAACACTTAAGGAATGGGGGATCCAGAACTTTTCTGGATGACTTGTTCTAGTGCCTCACCACCCTCATAGTGAAGAATTTATTCCTAGTATCTAATGTTATCCTGCCCTCTTTCCATTTGAAGCCATTCCCCATTGTAAATAGTCTTTCTCATTAGCTTCCTACAGGTATTGAAAGGCTACAATTAGGTCAGCCCAAAGCCTACTTTTTTCCAGACTGAACTTGAAAAACCTCACATTAGAGTAAAAAAGTGAAATAACCATTCATGATTGCTGCCTATAAACTGAGAAACCTCTATGATTGACTGTATGTAAACACGCCTCCAGCTGCCTTTTGAAATTAAAGGGATTACTTTTCCTAATTAGCGATGCTCATCCTGTCTTGAGCTTCAGGGAAGTACAGATCCAAATCTGAACTTCATAAGAGCACCCGTCACTCAAAATGCCTAAAAGAGAACGTAGTTCTTGAAATTCCCTGTCTTTTCAATGTGGTTATCCTTCGGCAAAGCTTCAGCTGCCAGGGACAAACTGGAAAACATCCTCCTCTCACAGATGACAGTCACTCGCACAACAACCTAGTCATTAAACAGTTTGCTGCCAGGGCCTGCTGCCCATTCTTCCTGCCTGGTGGAGCTTTCCAGGGCCACTGCGATTGCCAGCGGAAGTGAAATGAGTGGGACAGTTATCAACATTACAAAATCGCTTCCAGCTAATGAGTTAGACAGTTACTGAGAACCTTTCATTAGAGATTTTGGACTGCCTTCATTATTTTTGGTACTTGTTCCCTGTTAGGGTCCGATTAGCAAGGGATGCCTCTCCTGAACTAAGGTGCAAGAACTCTGGTGTTAATCATTTTTGTCTGGCTGCCATGGTAAAATTCAGAGGTTCTCACCTCAACCTGTGCCAGGGGAGGTTCAAATTGGACATCAGGAAGAATTTCTTCGCAAGGTTGTTAAGCATTGGAATGGACTGCCCATGGAAGTGTTGGAGTCACCATCCCTGGAGGTGTTCAAGCAACAACTGGACGTAATACTATGGTCTAGTTGACAAGGTGGTAATTGGTCAAAGGTCAGAGGTCTTTTCCAACCTAAGTGATACTGTGTGCTTGATTCTGTGACATGGATCTTGGAGAAAAAACAGGCTTACATAGGAACTCAGGAAATAAATTTGGAATTTGAGTTCTCTAGGACCACCTGCCTTGCTTCAGCAGGGGGCCGGAATGCTGCCAAATTACAGAGGCTACCTTTCTCTTCCTTTAAACATCTCCTGTACTCAAAGCTATATTTTTTTTCAAGTTTACTAGCCTGCTACTCTTATTTCAGGGTTTTCTCCACTCTTCAGGATGACAGCAGGCATCGAGGGAAGCTAATTATTCTTCTGTCAAGCCCTAGAAAGCTGTGCAAGCCTTTTGGGAGAACATGTCATCCTTATCTCCAGCACAAATTTTGATGAAAATACCAGTTTAGCTTAGAAGCCAGCTTCCCAGGCATTTGCAATTTCCCATTCTTTGCAACAGAAACATGGAGCTGATCTCCCTGGCTTGCCAACCCAGGACCCACTAAGACCTACAGATAAGGGAGATGCCACAAGCAAGGAGACGCCTTGAACCAGCAACAGCAGCCAAGGCAAGGAAGGCTGGGAAACCCCAGTCTCTCCGGGGCTTACCAAAATTCTACCCTGGCTTATTTGTTTGAGCTGCCTTGCTGTACTGTAAAGCATGAGACTGGCAGGAAACTAACCCTGCCACTGAATAACCTAGGCCTGTCCTTCAATACTAAGGTCAGGCCTTTGGCACAGCAGAGACCTCCAGCTACTAAGGGAGATTTCTGGCCAGCATGAGAGGTATTTTTGGAGGGAAGTAATGAATTGACAAGGTTTTCTGAATGACAGTTTCAGACTAAAAAGCCTAAAAGCCTATCTGACCTAGATTCTCCTATTGACTGAGCCTGTATCTTACAGCAGCCGCTCCATCCTTCTCATTCTCCTATCCCCTTCTCTCTACACTATTGCATGTTACAGGAATACCTAATTTTCTCTACCTACTTTGAGCTCCAAAATGTGTTCTCATCTTTCCTAATCACATTACACCTGCTCATTTTTCATTCTTTGACCTTTTTGCTTTTTAACTTTGACTACTCTTTGAATTACCTGGAGCTTCAGCATGTGGGAATCACTGCAAAGCTTGTGGCAAAACAAACAAGCTGCAGACTCACACACACACATTCAGCGAGAGACCTTTCCTTGGGGTTATGCTTCATTTTCTCTCTGCTTTGTTCCAGATCATTAATTAGAAATCCAGAAATGCCTTAAGACAGTGTCTGAAACTAGCTGTTCTTGGGTGTCATATGGTTCCTACATACAAGGCCCTCCTAAAGACTATTTCACTCAAATCTTAGTTCTGGGATGCAACAGGGACTGCAACAGCATGCTTATTATCCATGGACAGCTGACTCTCACCCATCAGGAATGTTTGGTACTAGCATTACAAGTCCCATTTTACCCTCTGGTTGTAATCCCTGTTTTCACTCTGTTTTCACCATCTGTTGCAAACTCCAGCTGTTGGCTTTTAAGGAAACAATTTTGGAACATTAGTTGTGGCTCTGGTGCTTCTGTGAGAATTGGATGTCCTTAGCTGACAAACAAATAATGCTCAAGACATACTGCTGCTCTGAACTTCCTCCTGGTCTGTTTAATTAGCTCCTCTAGCTGGAACTATCTGTGGCTTAGCTTCTGTTGTTTTTTCCTTTCCCTCATTATTTCACCAGGGCAAGCTGTCCCCACAGACTGCTGCCACCTCTTGTGCATCTCTTCTCTCTCGTTCCTTGAAATTGCAATGAAAATACATTGTCTGAGTCTGCTTTCCATGCTGGAAGATGGGGAGCTTGCAGAGCTTTCATCTCTGATGGTGATTTCTCTTCTACAGCAGCCACTTGTCCCAGTAATTGTCTCAGAGACACAGGCCCCCCAAGACAATGCGGACTTCTCCTCCTGCAGACTCCGTGCTGTTTTCATTACAGCATCTCCTGCAGACACACAAATAGTATGTCTGGCACTACATTTCCCTATTCTCATTTCAGGAAAACACTTCAGCCAGAAAAACATTTCAGCCAGCAGGGTCTAAATCAAACAAAACCCAACAGAATGGAGGAGTTTGGGGATCCCTCAACATGAAACACCATCTCCCCCAACACAAGGCTTTCAATACTAGAAGTTGAAAAATGACTGGCAGCAGAAGACAGTCCTCATCCAAAGCACAACAATCCATGTGAATCTTCCCATTTTGGCAATGAACTTTCCAATCAGGCCCAAAAACAGCAGGGAAATTTTCATACTAGTGTAATTGTGAAGTCTCAGCATAGATGGTAAAAAAGAGCCATTAAATACCTGTTGAGATATTTCAGTGTACCTTACTAGGGCACTTCTGCCACTGCTAATTTTGTGCCTATATTTAAATGAGTCCTTGAATAATCTGAGAGCTGCAGGTCATTAATTATCACAGCCACCCTCAGTGATGGGGTGGGTGAGAACAGGTTAGGGAATGGCCAGCAAAGGGAAAGGGCTGTGCCCTATCCCTGGGAAGCTCCTTGCCTGGCTCCATGCCAGCAGCTCACCCTAGGGAGCCCTGCAGGCTTTCCTAACAGCATCTCCCTCTCAGCCCTGCCCCTGGGGGAAGCTCAGCATTAGAAATGTGGCAGCCTGAGACCCTGCTGCACCTGCTCACTCAAGTCCTGGGAAGGCTGAACCTTACCACAAAACTCTGGACAATCCCCTCTGAACTGGAGCAAATCACTTTTATGTACAATTTACTGTTGAACTAGAAGAAAAAAAAATTAAGAAATTATGGTGCTCAAGTCTCTGTGATTCATCCTTTTTGGGCTAGAGAGATGGTGGGAGAAAAGTGAGGAAGTGGTTGTAAAAAAGGAAACATTTTCCTTCATTCTGAAACCCTTTTCAGCCCTTGCAATCTGAAGCCATTTAAGATATAAAAAGGAATAAGATTATAAAGACTAAGATCACATATTCTTTGAATGTGACATGCCACCACTGATGGGATTTTTCAATCAAAGGAATGCACTTCTGTGCTCAGTCCTTGTGTGTCTTCATGCCCTGTGACAATCTGAGGTGACTTTGATGGCCTGTGGGAAGCCTGAGCAGCACAGTGTTTTGAAAGAGAGAAACAGGGGAAATGCTCAGAGTTGGTTTTATGCAAAGAACCATATATGTACCTGTGCATTACTGTTCCCTTACTACTTGGATTCATGCAAGGGTTATCAAGGAATTTCCTGAGCTCTTTGCTTTCGGTTTTCCGTTTTCTGGTCAAACTCATATATAATGGGTTCAATGTCTTGCTGTTTGGTTTTCTTCCTCACTGAAATGCATGTCCTAAAATTCATATTTAATTGCAGAAAATTTGTCATTTGTCCAGGAAAAAAAGAAAATTAAGCACATCTATCACAAACGGGAGACAGTTTGAAAATGAAATTACTTGATTTTGCCAACATTCTGTGAGACTCTTTTCCAACAATTCACTGAATGGGTCATGAACTCATCCCTGTGTGGTCCTAAAATATGGAGTCCTATTTGAGCATATTGTTGTTGCCCTGCATGGTCTTTCATGCTCTAAATAATCCTACATTACCATAAGACTCCCAAGCTTTTTTTAAACCATTTGTAAGCCTGTGAGAGATTTTTGGTGGGGTTACACCTTTAGCTTTATAAGCCTTCTTCAAAGAATAGGTCTGCTGCTGCTCCTCTCTCTTTTTCTACCAGATTGCTGCTAAAAACATATAAGCTGTCAACAGGAGCTAGAGCACAATAGCATTAATCGGTGCCTCCTGCCAAATTCCTACCAGTTCGAAACAGCACTTAGGGGATAATTTCTCAGCCTCCATTCATAATCAGTGACCTCTTGTTTATTATTTTAACTGCAGTGACAGTTTTGCTGGATCAAGAGACTTTCCTATGTGTCTTCCGTTGGATTTGTAGCAGTTACATATTAGTCTTCCTAAATTCACATTTGGCTGCAAGATTTTGCCCTTTTGTACGTCTTGCCTTCAAATGCTTCTGCCCAGTGGATGGGCACCCTTTCTTCTTTTCCTTTTTCTGTGTGCTTTGGTTTCCCTTTCTCTTACAGTCTCAGAGTCAGCAAGGAAAACTCCGATCCTCAAGGACAAGTCTAAAACAGTAGTGAGAAATTGTGGGGCTCAGCCTCCTTCATCATTCCCATTTTTCAGGAAACACAGCCTGACTCACAGCAGCATGGGAGCCAGCAGCCTCCCAGGGCTCTGTGGTCCCACCGAGGCAGCTGAGCACTGCCATGGCTCAGGCATTGTCCAGGGTCTGAGTACCTCACCTTCACTTTTCAACAGTGGCCACCCAACCTCGTCAAGGAAAGGCTGCCTTTGCTGTCAGGAAGAGTGGTGATGCTGCAGGTGCCGTGGATGTGCAGAGAAAGACAGGAATGATTCCAGCTGTACAATAGACAATGGGATGCTGTTACTGCCACGCTGTGCTTCCCAGTAACTTTACTGGGATCTACATGTGCACTGAGCTCAGTTTAAAGATGCTAAGCTATTAGGAGCCTACTGGAAGGTTTCTCTTAAGCCCTTCAGACCATTCAGGTTATACCATCTCATTTTTACTTCATTCTTGCCTCTTACCATAGTGCTGCAATGAATCTTGTAGACATATCTTCAGAGGGAAATGGAAAATACTCTTTTAGTTTGCCAGCTGCAAAAAAAAAGTCAAGATTAACGGCTGTTGTCAGCTCTGTTAACAATGTCTTTTGCATATTTGTCCAATCTTGGTATTATTTTCATGCACAGTGAATTATCAGCTATTGTCTCTGCCAAAAACAAAAAATTCCATTTCTTTAGCAGTGTGTTAAAACATGAAAAATTGTGCTTCATAATTCCTGACAAGATTCCATTACGCTGAAAAGGAAAAGTTTTCTTGTACTTTACGTACCCAAAAAATGATGTCTTAAAGGCTGTGATGCCTCTGTTACACAAGGAATATTTTTCCACATCAGTACAGTTACAGTTAGACCACACATTCATTACTGCCCTCCAAGTCTTTTTTCATCTAATATGGGACTGTGTTCTGTGGAAGACACATGACGACTTTCATAGCACATTAAAATTAATCAAAATATCACAAAGAATATTTTTTCTCCAAGTCTTTAAACTTAATAAATTCTGAACAGAAACTTGTAATTTATAATGAACAGATAAATCATAACCATCTGAATAAACTACACAATACTGCTTCATCATATAAGTTTGCACCCCTTGGGTTTTACAGCAAAGATAGCTGGAGAAATCCATGACAACTGAAGATGAAAAGGCAAAATCCTTCCCTAATATAAATTCTTCAAACTTCATCAAATTCAAGCAAGCTACAATGATTTACACTTCTCCAGAGTGTTTTCAGCACAGTTTCTTTCATAAATAAAACAGGGGAAATGGGAATAGTAAAAGGTAGGATTATGGATAAACAAATCAGAGAAAAGAGACTGCATGAAGTCTGCTAGGGCAGCCTGTTAAAATGTAATTCAGCTAGCAAGTGTGTGTGCACAAAAAAAAAAAAAATAAAAAGAAGAAAACAGCATGAAACTCTACAAAGACACATTTTTAAAAGAACTTTAGAAAAGTAACCAATTAAGTGTCACATAGCCCTTGTGTCAGATGAGCTCATGTGTGATTGTTAAGAAGTGCCTGATCATGGTGCATCACTTGGGGAGCAGTTCAGTTGCCCACACATTCCTAGTGACATTTGAGATGCTCTTGAGCATTTCCTCAGCCTCCAGGGGGTCTCCCAAAGGGTGCAGGTTTCCTGGATCTTGGGAGGTACATGCCAGCCCTGCAGAGACATCACAGACAGCTCTTGGGCATCTCAAACTGAACAACCTTCTTACCTTTGGGTGCCTGGTGCCTGCAGAATGCCAGCTCGAGGGTGACACCTAAATTAAGATGCCTACATGTGCCATGGTTTAACCCCAGCAGGCATCTCAGCCCCAAATAGCCATGCTCTCACTGCCCCCAGTGGGGTGGGGGAGAGACTTGGAAGGGTAAAAGTGAGAAAAGTTGTGGGCTGAGACAAAGACAGTTTAACAGGGAAAGCAAAAACTGTACACAAGTGAAGCACAACAAGGAAACCATTCACCACTTCCCACGAGCAGGCAGGTGTTCAGCCATCCCCAGGAGAGCAGGGCTCCATCACACATAACAGTGACTTGGGAAGACAAACACCATCACTCTGAATGTCCCCTCTTTCTCCTTATTCCTCCAGCTTTATATGCTGAGCATGACGCCATATGGTCTGGAATATCCCTGTGGTCAGCTGGGGGCAGCTGTCCAGGCTGTGCCCCCCTCCCGACTCCTTGCGCATCCCCCACCCCCTCACTGGTGGGATGGGGTGAGAGGCAAAAAAGGCCATGGCTCTGTGTGAATGCTGCTCAGCAGTAGCTAAAACATGTTTCCAGCACAAATTCAAGCTGTAGTCCTGTACTTGTCACTGTGAAGGAAATGTAACTATCCCAGCCAAAACCAGCACATCATCTGAGATGCCTGGGGATGTCTGTGATTCCACACAGTGTTGTTGGATACAACCCAGACTCTGCATCCACAGACCACTGGAGAAGCAGTGGGAGTTGGCCAGGATATTTCTAGGCACCTCAGGAGGCCATAGGTGCCTGCGTTTGGGCACTTGGATGCAGCCCGTGGTCTCTGCTGACCACAATGGGAGCCTTACCTATGCTCATCTAAGTGCATTTTATATCCACAACATGCACAGTAAGGCTGATACACTTCTGAAGGAAGTCTTGAGTCACCCAAGAATTAGCCACCCCCCAAAAAAGGTAGTTATTTTTGCCTTCTTTACCAGAGCAGGGGTTGGAAGTGGATGCCCAGTCACATCTCTGACATCAATATCCCTGTTCTGAGGAGATTACTCATAACTTTACAATTCAAGTGTTTAAATATGTTTTGGTACTACTGTGCTGCCACAAATACAGAATTTATACTCACTCACTTGGCTTCAAAAATAGAAACTGTCCAGCAACTACAAATATAAATATAAATATAAATATAAATATAAATATAAATATAAATATAAATATATACAGTCTTTATCAGGCAGCATTTTGTTGTTTTCAAATGGTTTTTGTCCTGAGATAGAAAGGAATTAAAGCCAGATGCCAAATTAACTCTTTTCAAGGGTAGGGTCTCAGCAGCTGAAGCTTTGTAGTGCAAAGCTTTCTGGTTACTGGTGTGAGTATGGACTTCATGGTGGTTTAGGAGTTACTTCAAAGATTGGAAGCTTAGTTCAGCTATTGAGATGCTGCCTCTGCTGTCAGAGTTCATTTCATATGCCCATTTTTCAGTACAAACCATCTATGAATGCTTTGAAGACCTGAAAAGTGAAGTTGCTGTATACTGGCTTCCAAGTGATACTGGCTTAAGTTTTTGAACTTATGCTTTCTGCATTCATCTGTTGAATAAAGAAAATATTTTTCACTGAATCAAAAGTAGAGATCTCATCCTATACCTGTTTAAAAGTCTCGTGTGCTCACTCCGCATCCGCTCTGATGTGCCCCAGAGAGCCAAAAAAGCCTCGTCTCTGCAGACCCCCAAGTGCAATGCTTAGACAGACTGGAGATCTTTACTTGGATTATTTCCAATTCTATCACACAAGCACCTAGACTTAAATGCACAAATTTCTTAAATGTCATCTTTTGGACATGCAAATGTGTGTTCTCAGTTTAGCCCATACCTAAACTACTGGGTCCTACAAGGCAGACACTCAAGCCCTTACACAAAAACCCACCTGGGACACGGTACCAGAGCACAAACCTGCCCCATCCCAGGTGTAATGTGGGTGAAGGCAGCTTCCCAGGCAGCATGCCAGGCTTTGCTGTGCTTTTCTCTTCTGTCTGTAGTACAGTGGGGACCCACAGAGTCAATTCCAGTATGAGAAAATTTTGAAAAGGGCCTCAGTGGTTTGCTATTTGGGATTGCTGCCTTACATAGTTGTTTCATGCTGGTATATGCAACAGTTATCTTAAAGAAGGTTTTCCTACTGTTTTCAAAGAGATTGTTTGACAGAGGAGTCATTGGTCTATTTAGCAAATTGTGCAAAGTGCATGTGGTCCATACAAAAAAAAAGCAACAAGCTAATTATAAACAATTTTGTCTGTATCTCCTGTTCCATATTTCTTTAATTTCATTCTAGTATTGTTTCAGGGAAATAAGATCATTGCTTTAAGTCTTCATTTGCTCTTGCTTGTCATAATTTAGAAGCTAATAATCCTCTTCATGACATCATACACTCACTGAAACCCATTATGCCAAGGACAAAGTATGACAGTCTCAGGCCTGGGGAGTAGGAATAACAGATGAGAGACAGCAACAGATGTAAATTAACTGCTAAACGCAAAGAATTATATTGTACCCTTCCGCAGGAAAACCCTGGGAGGAAGGCAAACAGCCCAGCAGTGCTCTCTGTACCCTGGGGATGCTTTCTAAAATCCTTTGCCCATCGTTAGCAGCAACAGAATTGATCAGACCGAAGCTTCTCCTTCGCAAAGGAAGTGTAGTGGGCTAACAAATGGCAGCTAAAACACGATGTTAAACACAGCCTAGCACTTAGTCTAACCAACTCCTGGTTACCCTTAAGTTGCTTTTAGTTTTAAGTAAAAGCATGGCTTTACTCCAATTCATAGTATTGTCTGTTTTTCTGCACAGCTTGAAATTATGTGCAGTAGTTTTTAAACAATTTTATTTGCTTTGATCATTTTTTAAAGGATAGGTATCACTGTGAGCTGATCTGGGTAGGACTGTTAAAAATGATCAGGACATTTCAATAGCTCACAATCTGATTCAGTGTCATGTTCAACGTGGTTCTGGCCAAAGGAGTCCCACCTATATTGAAAAACAGAATACTTTTAATAACATTGCATTGTACTAGAGTCGAGTGGTAGAAACAAGTTCAGGGACAACAGTGGCCACAAACACGGCTTTTACTCACACCCAGGGTTCCCTGTGAGTGCTCTCAGCTGGTACAGACAAGGAAGGAAAGTAAGTTGGAAGGGTGCTACACCAGGCTCAAATGTAAAGGGTCAAACAGTATTTGTCTTTTTGCTGTAGGTTTCTGTTTCCAAATTTCAGATCAGGAACCACTTATCCTATGAAAAAAAAAATCTGCTTTTTTAAAAAAACTTTTTTAAACATTTAAAGTTGCTGATTACGATATAAGACCAAAAAAATTCTTAAGGTGATGCCTTTTCTCCAGCAGTGACTGCAAGTGACTCACAGCATCCTGTAATCCTCAACTAAACTTTTCCATGAGATTGTCCTGTGCCCCTTGAGTACATGCAAACTTTGGACATCCATGAGTGTGAGCAGGAGCTCACAGTCCAGGGACAGCCTGAGGGTGGAACAATATCTGGTGCTGTCAGCTGAACCTGTTTCCTACTACTTTCTTCTGCCAGTACCTCATTCCCCTACCAGGAGTGTGCTGTTGATCCTCTCTTTCAATGCCTTTCATGACTTCGTTAACTTTGGTGCTGACTCACTTCCCTGCCATTTCATTGACTCTTTTTCAGACTGTTTTGCTCCCTTCCTCTTGTTGTTCCTCATACAGAAGCATTTTCATACTTTTCATCATCCTTGTTACCCTTTTCTGAACCTTTTTCAGCATCTCTACACCTTTCTGAGGAAGAAAGACCAGAACTGCATGCAGAATAGAAGGAATTAGAAATCATGGACATATAAAGTGGCATCACGATGATGTCCAGATTTCTCTTTCTTTCTTTCCTGGCAATTGTTAATACTTGCCTTGCCTTAGACTGCATACTCATAACAAGCATGAATAGTTTTCATGGCACTATCTGTCATAGCCCAGAGCTTTTGCTGTTGACGGAAACCATCAACCAATCTTTTAATACATGGAAATAGAATTGGTTTTCCCCCACCTTCATATTTGTCTACATCAAATTTCATCTGTCGTTTTATTGCCCACTCAATCTAGCAGGCTCCTTCTGCAAGTCTGCACAATCATCTTTGCTATCCAGAATAAATTATTAACTTCATATCATCAGCAAGCCCTGCTCCTCACCTCGCTGCCATGTCCTGTATGACAGAGTTGAAAAACAGAAGTCCCAGTAAGAATTTCTTGCAGGACTTCCTTACAATCTCACTTCACCATGAAGAATAACCATTTTTTCCCACCCTTTTGTTTCTTCTTTTTAGTGAATTATTTACCCACAATTGAACTTTCCTTTTTGCCACACAGCTGCTTTGCTTCCTTAAAAGCTTCTGGTGAAGAGCCTTGCTGAAAGCCTTTTGGAAGTTACAGTAGCCAGCACAGCCAGCTTTTTTTTATTCAATTGTTGCTGTCATTTTTCAAAGAACTGAAGGTCTGAGAAGGTGATGTTCACCTATAAAAGCTATAACAATTATTCCCTAGCAAGAGGGATTGCTGTTATTCCAGCCAAGAAAATTTCCTTGGTGAAATGACAATGGAGGGAATCTATCACTGAGGAAATGGGTGATTTTCCATATAACTTACTATCCACTAATTTCCAGGGGAAATCACCCAGATCAAGAAGTCAGCAAGATTCAAAAGAAGGTTTGGCAGCCACAACTGGAGTTTTTCTGCTTGCTTTCCACTAGTGTAGAAAGGGATATCGAAACTCATTAATCAGGCATCAAATTATTATCTCAATATAAAAGATCAGGATGAAATGTGATGACGTGTAGGAGATGATCCCATTATTTCTCCTTCATTTGAGCCTCATCTGACAAAAAGGAGCATAAAGCTCACAGGATGGGTTAGCAGGAGGATCAGCCCCTCTCCGGCACGGAGCTGCAGGCTATGGAGTTGGATGCAAGGACTGCTTCCTGCAAATCACCAGCCTGTAGTACTGCTTGCTTGGCCCGCACTCAGGGTAAAGACTGAGACTGGATTATCTGCAAATGTTTACAACCACTTACTGATCTTCATTTTAATGCTGATGCTTGGGTTATAATGTAAGCTAGCTGAGATCTCGAAATCTTAATTTAAATGAAAAAATATCTCATTTATAATGCTCATAAAATAACTTGCAGCTCTCTAAATCCAGCCTAATGTTTGTGCTTTGCATGTTTTTCACATTAGCTTGCTCTTCCCTTCCTTTCTCTTCCCTTCCCAGCAATTTGCAGCAGGATGAGATTCTCACACTGTTCAAGTTGGATCTTGTGTTATCCAGTGTATTACAGCTAGTGCTACAGGATTGTTTAATGATAAACGTGAGCTGAGCAGCACACTGGGAAATATTTTGGAGCTTTGCAGTCATATCACTCTCTTGAGGTTATTTTTTTGTTTGTTTTTCGCTTTGCTCCGGAGACCATTTGGCAAAATGTAGTATGGAAAATTAGGTTTCCACTTCTTATATTTTCCTGCGTAATGCTTTGTAACCAGTGCAAATAATAAAAAAAAAAAAGTAAAATATTAACCCCCTAGGTTCCATCCTGCTTCTTGAAAACTTCTGGACATGATTTCTAGTGCATCTATATGCCTGCAGGACTAAGCAAGCACAGACAGCTCTGAGTTAGCTTTGCGCTAAACCAGGCATGCCTACTTTACAGCTGTTGCACAGAAACACCATAGCACAGTAAATTAGCATGTTCAGAGGGCTGTGATTTGAAAAATAACTTGGATAAATCTCTGATACATACCTGTCTACATATTTACTTCAGAAAGTTAAGCACTGAAGCAGGGGAAAAAAGGATAGCACAGTGTTTTTTATTTATTCCCCTTTGATTTCCATATGCAGACAATCATGTCATCCATGCTCAGATACTCTTACAGACACAATTTTCTGTGCATTTAATAAATGCAAAACCAGTGCAGTTTTTAGTAGCATTTATTAATTTTATGTGTGTAGTGATACACAGCCTGGCAGGCAATCCATTTTAATAAGCAGAATGACCTTCCTAAATTTCCAGCCTTCAGGAACACAATTCAGTTGCCACTTTCATAAATACTTCTGAACAGCTTCACTTTTGAGAGCAATCCCCCTGAAGGTACATTTTAGCCTATATGTCTGCAATTAGATCTGTCTGTGTTGCTCTTTTGGCTGAATGTGTTTAGCCAAACCATACACTGAGAATTGTAAAGATAATGCCAGAAAGGGCTGAAGAAAGAAAATAATTCTCAGTTGCTATAAATAAGTGCAGGCAAACATGCCTGACAACAGATTATGAAAAGAGTAATTGAGATCCTCTTTTAAAGTAATTAAGCAACAAGGAGAGCTAACTCAATTGAAAGACAATACCCTTATTAAGGGAGAACAAGATAAAGGAATATGTTGAAGTGGATGACACTTTCCAGAAAAAATAAGCCATGAAGTCCCTAAATTGAATTTCAGTTGTTATCCATTTTCTTATCTAGGCTTGTGTGTATGTACCTGGTATGAGCATCTGTATTCTGAACTCCATCCTCCCTTAATGTATTCATTTCCCCCACCTGGGCTATCTCGGTGATACATTTGTCCAGCTGATAGGCAGACAGCAGAGGTGTTTCACGTACATACTGCTCAGTGAGAGCAACAGCACGTTCCTGTTTGGGGAAAAGAAGTCCCCAAGCCCTGACATACCAGTCCTCAATAATTTCCATATTCTGTTGCACTTGTACCTTCCTGCTGATTTCCACGGCATAGAAATCTGCTCCTCTAGTGACAGTGGAGGTCATTAACCCAGTAATTGCTTCTTCTCTGTCTGTTTCCCGTGGTTGGTCTGGTCCTGCATATGGGCAGAGTCTGGGTGAGCATCTGGAGGTGAGGAGGAGGGAGGGATCTGTGGGAATGGTCCAGGAGCCAGATGCTCCCTGGTTCCACAGAAGCTCTGGGTGAGTTTTTCTGAGGAAACAGCAGCTGTCCTGATGCCACACCACACAGACAATGGACTGGCTTCCCCATCCTTGTATATATTTTCATCTGTACCTGAATGCAGAGGGAAGGCACAAGCAAATTTAAATTCATGTGTCAGGAAGCTGGTCACAGATGTTCCTTCAGGCTAATGAGCCTGGCTAGCCAGGCGCTTCCTGGCACGATCAGGGAAAAACAGATTTTGCCAAAAGTGGCTGAGTGGCTCTTGCAAGGACTTCTCTACCCAAACAAACTAGGGACATGGTGCCAAGTTGGGACCTGGCACCAGGAGGAGATGGCTGCTCCCCTGCATTCAGCAGCTCTGCCTTCCTTACCTCACACGGCTCAGGGAAGCACTGGCCACAGCTCTGCCCAGACAGAGCTACCCCTAAACACCCCTGAACTCAGGAAGAGTCTCCTTTTCCATAATGGATTTGGAGAGGTCCAGAGGGCCACTGACTAAATTCTGTGGGATGCCTGTGCAGAAACAAAGGCAGGATTGAACCAAGAAAGAGGAATGTTAATAGGTGTAGGAAATTGTGTTCTTCTTGGCTGTGTTTTTTGTTTGTTTTTTTAAATGTCATTTTCCTTACATGTAATTGTTGCACTTTGAAGAAAAAGAGCAGTATCAAATGCAGTCAGCTGTGGTTCAGGCACATTGCCTTTGCCTTGTTATCCAAAGCATTTACAAAATACTCACATTTTAAAAACCTTTACTTTCTTCTGTGAGTTACCAATTTTGTTTTGCTGCAATCTATGTACAAGGTAACTCTGAGCGTTTTTTAAACTGAAATTTCACTTGTATTTTTAATACAGAGTACATAAAAGTTGGATTCTTTATGTCTCGATATTCTTAATAATGGCTTAATTGTATTTTGGTTTTTCCTTTAACTTTCATCAATTTTAGCTAAACCATATACCTTGAAAGTGTTGCATCCCACAGCCAGGTGTGGTACATTCCTAGTTACTACCACTCTTCCTCATTTCCTGTCACTGCAAATTGGTCATTTTCCATTATGCAGGACAAACCATACTACATTAATTCCGCAGTGCTTCTTTCTTTCTGTATAAATGCAGATGTTGATTTACTAGATTAAAGTAATCTGCTTACTGACATCTAAGCAGTTGGGCATAAGAAACAACATTATTAATTACCTGCACTGACATGAAGGTCATCGGTGCCAAGGACAGCTGGCAGTTAAGGTCTTCCATGTGTCTGGTGCTAGGAAGTCAGAGGAATACCTACAGTCAGGATTGGCTTCTTTCAATTCAGTACAAAAGCATTTTTCTCTGCCCATGACCACTTTCATTAAATCAATCCTAATCTTTCAACAATGATGTGAATGTCATTATGCAAATAAGCAACTGCTTTTCAGCCTTGCAGACTGACATGGAGGTTTCTGAGGCTCTTTCATAGTGGCAGTCACTGAACTTCATAAATACCAATTTGTAAGGATTGCATTAGGTGATAATGACCTTGTGTGAGACTGGACACTTTTAAAGCTCTATCTTGAAGCTGAGAACTAATGAAATGTTTGATATTCTGGAATAATTCACCTCTCTGCATCAGAATGCTGTAAAAAGTCTCCCATCTGATGACACCTGCAGCTGGCACTGTATGCTCTGTATTTATCACAGTGCTCCAGATAATATTAGTATTTAATGACTGTGCACTGATAAGCTGAAACTGGATGAATAGACTTTCTTTCATCTCATTCTGCTTAAGGTGACATGAACTTTCATTTATGACACAGCCACTTGCAGCTGTTCAGATGCAGTCTAAAGATGCTGAAAGGAATACTCCATCAATCCACAAACAAATGAATGAACATAAGAATGAGTTTGTTGTCTTAGTGTCATTGGATTGCTTTAATAAAAGCATTTATATACCAGGAAGGAGGCAAGAATAAAATTAATCACTGACACAACTAAGTAAGCACATTGTGTAAGTGATTCATTAGGAAGCAATTTCAAGAATATTTATTTTGATGATATACATTTTATAATTCATTAGCAACATAATAAAGTGAATGCTCACTTCATATTTTTATACCTTTGAATTAGATATAACTGCATCCTTACTATCTGTGGCTCTCTGCAAAGCTTTGTGTTTGAAGCAGAATGTAAGAACAGTGATCAGGAGGGAGATAGTTAATAATGTGGGGAGCCTCTTTACAGGGTTGGAGTCCTTTTTGTATTGATGACCACAATTCATAGAATCACAGAAACATTTAGGTTGGAAAAGACCTCTAAGATGTTGGAGTCCAACCATTCAGACCAGAAATATGGAACATGTGGTAGAATTCAGCCCTATATCTCAGTATTACTGATAACCCCTTGGCAGATAAGTCTAGAACTAAACTAGTGTAACCACATGCAAGAACAGATATTTGCAATGATTTTTCTATACTCCAGCTGCACTTCAATGGATCCAGAATATGGGCAGAATTCTCCATGTGCTGTGCCACTCTCCTGTACCTGCATGTAGCTGGTATGCTGCATGATATTTCTCTCTTTGAATACTTCAAGATAAAAGGCTTGATTTGAAGAGAAGACTTTTTGGATAAATACTGAAGTAGCATTTCTTAAATTTCATAAGCTTTCATGAAAAGCCTGCCCACTAGGGCTCACCTTGGTTCTGTTCACTGCTGGGGCTCAGTGACTTCTGTTACCCAGAGTTTCCACCTGCAATTAATCAAACACATTTTTGTTGATGCATCTTCATAACACAATGCTACAGTGGATGAAACAAGAGGTAAATGACATTGTATGTGTGTCAACTGAAAGTGGTGCAACTCTAAGCTAGTCCAAACTTGGTTTTAACAAGAACACAGGCTCCCCCAGGCAAACAGATCTCTTGCATTAGCACATCTGGTTATTTGGATCTTTCTAAGTAAAGATAATGATTTATTTAAAAGATCTTTATCTATTGTTAATGACAATGCTTGTGGAAGTAGCTTGATTGGTAAGGACTGAGGCAGAAGGCTTCTGGGAATAGATGAAGGGTGAGCTGGAAGAAGGTGAAAAAGCAAAATGAGCAGTGAGAGTGTAGAGTTAAAAATTAGAAGTGTAAATCTAACAACTATTGAAAACTTTATGTAACTACTAAAATATTTGACATACAAGCTTAGGCTGGGAATGAAAGGTTTCCTTCCTTTTTCCAGCAACATCTAGTAGGAGGTTGATGACAGCTCAGAACTTCAGTAAGAGAGAGTATCAGATACTGCTAACAGAAATAATCTCCATTCCTGAAATCTTTAAACATTTGTGATGGAAAGTACCTGCTTTATTTGCCTGACTATAATATAACCTTTTCACTTTCACAGTTGATATCTTCCATAGTTACATAATACTTTGAACAGCTTTTAGGTTTACACTCTGTATTTTTAACTTTATATTCTCACTCCTGAGCAAACACCTTACTCGGGGGATGAACTAAACCAGAGCTCTTCAATGATGCCAACAAACATCAGCCCAGTGAAGCAGCTCATCTCACAGAGCCATGATTCAGCCACATCCCCAACAGACTCATGGTTAAAGCTCCCGTCCAAGCAACTGGAGGTCTAGAACAATTCAAATCTAAATCCCTTTTTTGCCATTAAGCACTTACTGTGCTCTATTTGTCAGCTTCTGAACACCCTAACCCTAACCTGGACATGCTCAGTGTCTGTGGGATGGATCTGAATGAGGCAGCAATGCCATGAGGCAGAGGCTTTGGCACACAGTCCAGCTTTAGTGCTAGCTTCCAGATTTATTTCTTGGCAATAAACCATATTAGCTGCAAAGTGGAAGCAATCTTGAGAAAATGGTGGTTTTTCCCCCACTGAGTGCTCTGAACACTGGACTTTCAACACACCCCTGTTTTTTGCACCCTTCTTTTTGTCCCATAGAAATCTTAGAGCCTTCTCTGGTTCCTGCATTTGACAATAGATGAAATTTTTACAGGGCTCCAATTTTTGAAGGTGAGAGAAGCAGGCTCTGAGCCTGGCCCTGGTTCTGCTGTGGTCCAGACCAGCAAGGGCTGTGGAAAGTGCTCTGAGCAGAGTGACTCTGGCCACATGCAGAAATCACAGAGGGCTCTTTACAAACCTAGACCCAGAAAAGCATACCCTAAGTGAATTTAAACATCTCCAGCAGCAGCCACTGACTGGGATTTGTTTATTTTTTTTACAGCTAAATCCTGCACTGGGTACTACTTCCATGTCTTCTAGATGGTGATGTTTGAAATGAGCTCAGGATGGGAAGAGCCAGTTTCCAGAAGGAGAAATCTCCTTCTCTGTGGTCAGGCTGCTTCAAGGTGTGAGGCCACTTGGTCAGGGAACTGGACATATGTCTCCCACATCCTTCCTTATGGAAACCTGGATGAAGAAGTAGCTAAGGCTCTCCACCTGAACTGCAGCTGAAGGTACAGAGATACTCAGTTCCAAGTCTATTATCTGAGAGCTTTTACATGTGGAAAGATAAAAACTTAAATGTACCATCTAGTATTTTATTTTACTGATGTTTAAAAAAAAAAAAATAGGAAAAAAAGGCCTTTTTCCTAAATTTAAACTATAAATTAAAACTATTTTATCTGTACTTGGCAGGCAATGCTATTAGTTGAATGACATTTTTTTAAAAAAGGTTTTCAATTTGAATTTTGCTTAGTTCTGCAAGCTGGATATGATCTGAATTGCAGTATTATGTTGTATTATGACACAGCTTGGTCAATGTCTTGCTTGTAAGTGTTAGCAATAAAAACTGGTTTACTACAGAAACGCAAATCTGATTTTATTTACTTCATTACTCACAAATAAAGGGAGGAGGAGTTTCATTAGAACTCAACTACACGTAAGTCTGCTAAAACCTTTTCAAAGTACACAAAGGGTTTATTTCTCTTTCTAAAATTACTAAGAGCTCCAACAGAAGAGCCCTCTTACAACTACCTAGGAAGAACATTACATCCATAATGGAAAAGAACATCACTTCTTAAAGAGGTAATTCATCATGGCACCTACTACCATGTCCCCCTGCTTCATAACTTATTTTTATTGACCAAGGACAATGCAGGGAAAGAAAAATGCAGTAGAGATGTATTAAACATTTTAAAAGTCTAAGAAAATATAAAAAATCTTCCCATTAAACAGTTATTGATACCTTCTCCTCTTAGAGGACAGCATGATGTAGGGAACACCATCACTTTACTTCAGAGATAATGCAGGAGGCAGCCATCTGATACTGTAAGTCCCTCCCTAGGCAGTTGCTGAAGAAATAGATGGGGCTGTTTTCTGGACAGTGAAATGTCTACACTGAGCTTTCTTTATCCTCTTTCTGGGGGAAATTGCTGGCACACCCAAGGGAAGGTCCGGTGTCAGCTCTAAGGGGGCACTTTTGGATGCCTGCTCCAGTAACCCTGCCTTAGCTGCAGCAACAATACAAGAGGCATGTAGAGACAGGGCAGTGGAGGAGCCAACAGCAAGGCTATCTGCATGTTTTATAGAGCTGCCAGGCTTCTCATAGGGTGAATCATGCCCAGGTGCAGGTATGTCTAAGGTACTCCCATAAATCCAATAGCATGTGTAAGCAGAGTGCTGTTTACAAACAGTCAGAAGCTTCTTTTTTGATGATTAGGAGGAACATGTTTTAATTGATATGACTGGTTTATTGGAATAACATCATTTCAGTAGATACAGAGATCCAATAAAACACTTCGTATTCTTATTTTATGATGTATTTTCCCATCCTTTTGTTATCGTTACAGTGAAGAATAAATATAATGGGCTAATTTAAGCCTAATGCAACTGGGGATAAATCTGAGTAAGCGCTTTCAACTCTACCCAAGTATAAAGAACAAAAAGGAAAAAACGTATGAATCAGTATTGCCTTAGTTTTGCCAGTATAGTCTCAAGTTATACTGCTAAAATTAAACTAGTTGTGAAATAGCATAAGCAAAGCATGCCTGAAAGGTAAGTGTTGGAGCTACACTGCAAACCCCTTTAAATGTTTAATTAACTACAAGAACCTTAATACATACTTTAACAGATACATAAAAATACTTTTTTCCCTCAAAAATAATAAATATAAAAATAAGTACCACAATCAGATAATGAAGATTTGAATACGTGTAACTCAGGATACCTTAAAGTGCTCTGGCACTTTGTTTTCTCAAGTTCTAAGAGAATCTACTATTTCAAAAACGTATGCATCTTCTTCCCTGGCAAATATGGAGCTAAAAAATCTTTGAAAATAAAGAATCTCCTCGGGAAAGCAAGTTCACAGAAGTGTTGATCCCTCCACCTAGAAGAGGACAGGTTGCTCTGTCCTTTAACTTCTGGAGAAGGTCCCGTCAGTGCCCTGCCCTGAATGCCCTGCTGCACGACGAGCAGCTGACACCAGCTTCCCGTGGGACCTCAGAGCTGGCCACCGGCACACACACAAGCTTCTCCACACTTACTACTTAAAACATATTGTTGCTTGGGCTCCATTTACTGACAAATAGCTTCTGTAGTAACGGGAGTTGCACGTTTAATATGCTGTGATGTTTTTCTCTCTTAACAACTTGTAAATCTGCCTACTCCTCCTCCTCCGCCAATAAAATCTCTCTCCCCGAGACACAAAGTGATCCCCAGAACAAGTGCGTAGCTACTACACTGAAAGGCTCATGCACTGGCACATCTGTGTTCTTGGGGAGGCATTTGCTTCTTCCGAAACGAAGTAACTGAAAACCGGGTATGAATGGTGCGCCAGCCTTGTGACGAAGGCGAACCTGAAGGCGTGCATCTGCTTTCGGAAGAAGCACGTTGCTGGGGTGAGTGGGTGAAAGAGAAGAGAATCGTAATTTCATTTATTCCAAACCGGCAGTTACAGACAGTTTAACCCCAGACAGCCGTACCAAAGGAGACGCCGTTCCCCGCGTGCCTCGGGAGCGGCAGGTTTTGCGAGCCCGCCCCAGCCCGGCACCCGGGCTGCGCCCGCAGCAGGTTTTAGGGTGCCCAAGTTCAGGGCTCTGCCCTCCCCGAGGGCTCCCCTCCCCCGTGCTCCCTCGGGCGCTCAGCGGCGGTGAGGGAGCCCGGCGGGGCAGCGGGGCCGGGCCGGGGGAGCGCGGCCGCCGCCGCAGGAGGGGCTCTGCG
>VZTX01015518.1:116670-127699 GCA_013400915.1 Pardalotus punctatus
GCCGGCGCTGTCCAGCCGGGCAGCGCTCGGAGCGCCACCCGCTTTGCCCGGGGGCGAGCGGAGCTGGGGACGCCTCCGGCACCTCCGCGCTCCGGGATACCCGGGCCGGGGCGGCGGCGGCGGCGGGGAGCGGCCGTCCGGGGAGGGCTGCCCTCCCCGAGGAGTCGGCGGCGGCCTGAGCGGGGGTGACAAGGGGTCACTGCCCCGGGAGGGGAGCGCTCCTCCCCCGCGCGCCCGGCGGGGGTAACCGGAGCTCCCGAGTCAGCCCTGCCTGGAAGTTGGAGAGCTCTGCCGTGTCCCCTTCAGAGAGCAGCGCGATACGCTGCCCAGCCCTTCCCCTCGGCAGGGCTCTCTCTGAAGTGGGGCTCTTTGCGGTGTGTCTCGAGTTAGGGTTTGTCCCTTAGGACAGCGGGGTTTCTCGTTCTGCCCGGGTGCAGCTCTGCCGCTCACTGACAGAAGAGCTGGCTCGGGGAGTATCGCTACTGTCACAAAATCACCTCGGGATCCGGGGATTTCTTCCTCCGGCTGGGGGTTTGCCTCGTAGACTGGTGTTATTTGATTCTTGTCCCTCTCCATCAACAAATGGTAAGAGCAGATGAACCCAGAAATTGCATTTGCAGTTGCTCCTTTCCAAAGATAGAACAAGTGACACAAATCACTTCTTTCCCCCAAACGTATTCTTCCAAACTGTAATATTTTATCACATTTTCTTAATCTGTTCTGTAAATCTTTGTGTGCATTTAGGTTGTCAATCACTATATGGGCTAACATTTTATATGGCAGATCTCTTGTGATACTGAATCACGGAGCACCTGATAGTGTTACACAGATGTCATTGATGATACCTGGGTTCTGGAATGAGGGCTTTTTGCTACTCTGTTCCTTAATGGAAATATGATTGTATACATACAAGTTTAAATGTCTTCACTGACCACAGCAAAACAAGAGATGGTTTCCACTTCTGCAGAACTGGTCCTGGTCAGTCTTTCCACAAAGTTCTGTGTGGTGCCAAATAATAAAGTAGCTTAAAACATCAAGTTTTAAAGAAATGCCTTGCCTGCAAAATAGTAACTACACTGGAAGTCCTCTAGTGAGGAGAACAGATATTGAAACAGAAGAAAATGCTAACTGTGGTTCAGTTGTGGCTCCTGACACAAACTTTGCCTTCACAGATAATTGTGAAGGCAAAGTTTGTGTCAGGTAAAGCTTTTATGATGAAAACTGAGAAAGAGAAGTTTATTAGAGATTCAAGAAAAGTGTTCTTAGCTGAAGCTACATTCAGTCTTTTTATTAAGTGTGTGGGTCCTTCAGAGAGGAGATTTTATTTTATCATTTTAGTGTGTTCCCCTACCCTGCAAAAAATTAGAGCTCTGGTCAGTGTCTCCTGATGATGGTAGAGAACACGTGTTTATGTGTTTGGACATGTGGCTCTTGGCACAACTCTGTAAGCCAGTTGTACGTGCAGGTATGAACCAAGCATGTGGTGAACCAAGCCTCTTTTTTGGGAAATTAAGTTCATGTCAGGTGGTTGGTTTCATGGGAATACATTCCCGTTGAAAGGCACTGCTGGACCATACAAACTCATTTAAGCGGAATTCTGCAGAGTTCAGCTGTAGTTCATTAACCTAGTTTTAAAGCACTTGTGAAATGTGCATTGTGGCTGCTTTCTCCACTATTAATTTAAGTTGAACTGGAGGGCCACTTGAACTTGTACTTCCTTTCAAGTTCTATTCTAAAACACAATAAAATAGACCCCCTGGACTGTTTTTTGGCTAATGCTGTTCAATATACAAGAGCCTTGCTCAATTTTATCCAAGTGTTGGTGATCTATAGTTAGTTTAAAACATGTCTGACTGCCATTCCATATTCATGTTTCTTAGGAGCAAAAGACCTTAAAAAAAGGAGAGAGGGTATTATACTTAGTTCGGCAGGAATACCACAGGTACTTACGCTTCATCAATTCTGATTCAAATGGAAAGAAATCTGTAATTTTTCTTTTCATTTCAGACACTATCTAGATGATAAAATAGACAGTATCTTCACCATTGGTGTTGCAACCACAGAGGGTTGCATTGTATATTTTACAGTGGTAAATGAGGAATTGTCAAAGTACTGTAAGTTGTGTTTAGTTAGCTGGTCTTTAAATATTTAAAGACTAAATAATACCAGCTTTACTGTATGCAGTGCTCCTAATGAACCTAAAACTGTTCTTTCTGTATTACTGCGGGCTTTCTTTTTCTCTTGAGGCCTCCCCCTGCCCGGCTTTTTTTCCACTTAAGAAGATTAGCAGAAATTTGAGCAAATTGTAGGCAGAATCAAGCTTTCCCACCTGCACCCAAACAAGCTCAATGGGTGGAAAGTCCCGTGAAGCATCTCTGGTTGAAGAGCTGTGCTTTGGAGACAGCTGCTCTGCATCTGCTGCAACAGGGAGATCGGAGACAGGCCCAGCTTGGCGAG
The DNA here is from genome assembly GCA_013400915.1 of Pardalotus punctatus. Classification (NCBI taxonomy): domain Eukaryota; kingdom Metazoa; phylum Chordata; class Aves; order Passeriformes; family Pardalotidae; genus Pardalotus; species Pardalotus punctatus. The sequence continues at coordinate 119,128 of VZTX01015518.1, forward strand.
GAGGACAGTCAGTTGCTGGCCCCATGCCATTTGGTGGATCATTCGTGTGGACCATTGAATGAAGTGTAGAGATGGCACTGGGGTATCTCCAGGGTTGGGCACCAGCTGACTGAAGGGGCTGCTTGGTTGAACAATCTTGAGTATGGAAGCCTAAATTCTGCCTGACCAGGGTGGGGTTTTGGCTCTAGGAAGTCCTGCTTGGCTGGTGGTTGTTTCTCAGAGCTGCCCTGAAGGCAGTGAAGTACCACTGGTGACTGAACATGGCTCAGCTGCTCATTTTGCAGCTCTGAGCATTCCCAAAAGGATTGCTCTCTGGGAAGGTATCACTTCACATGGATGATCACGTGAGGGGGTCCAGTTTGGGAATTGCAGCCCAGGGAGGTACTGGAAGGACCAAGTGGTTTGACCGCTTTTCCTAAGGCCTGAGACACTTTGCCTTCCATGAGACAGCCTCTGTTGAGAGCTCTGATCCAGTGGGTGAGACAACAATGAGACACGAGTGGGACACGGGATGCCTGCGCCAACCTGAGTGGGTGCAAATCCATCTCCCCTTCTCCCATGACCATGCTCCCAGTGAGTCATTTTGACTTGTGTGGGTGGGTCACTTGCTGCCCTTCTCGTTGAAGTTGTCATGTTGTGCAGAAGGGACACAGAGCTGCACTGCACTTCCTCTTCATTCACCCGGAGAGGGGGATCCTGAGGCTTGGCTGCTCAGGTTGCAGACAGGTTCCATGGTAAAGCACTCATTGATAACACATCCCTTTCTTTGAAAACCATTCACAGGAAAGGATGCTGGCTCCACACAGATGAAGGTTTAATCTACAATGTCTATAGGACATTAATGTCAGTGTTTTCTGTTGTCTAAAGTAGGTCTTAGTTGGCGTCTGAGACAGGCTTCTGGATTTCTCTGCAAAGAGCAGCTTCAAAACTTTCTAGGTACATACAACTTTTTTATATCAAGTAACTTAAGACAAAAGTCCAGGAGACATTGTTGCACTCATCTAATGTGACTTCCTGTAGAATAAAAAATAGAATTGTAGTAAATCAATTAATTTTTTAATAATAGTATACCCAGATTTATTTTAGGGACCAGACAGCATCTTGACTTCTTTAATTCCCAGCAAAGAAAATCTTTAAATCCATCCTGCTAATTAATTACTGTTTCTATGTATGCTTGTGTGTCTTTGAAATCTGAATATATCTAGTTTTATAGTGACTGATTATCTTGATACAGTTACCTTTTAGATTGGGTAGTCCTTTTCTTCCTCATCTTCCTTCCACCTTCCTGCAGGCTGCATTTTGTTGGGAAAGCCTTGGGTTTTCCAGTATTATAATTACAGCTTTCTCTAGGGTATAGCCTCAGGAAGTTTAAAGTAAGTTAGCTTGTGTTGTTAGTTACTGTCCATATTGCTGCATGCATGTTTTCAGCCAGAAGTGGGTCCAGGGACAGTTTACCACTGAAAATAACTCGTTTACCTTCCCATATTTGCCTAGGGAACATAGCCGTAGCTGTCTGTAGGTGCACAGATTCTCTGTGCCCCGACTTGGACACTGCATTGCAATTCAGAGTTTGGTTGTCTCTGACCCTTTGGGTATCTAACCCCACTGCTGAAGGAAAGTAGCTTGGGGAAAGTACACAAAATAAACAGGGATTGGGAGCAAATTGAGGAGCAGTTTCGTTTTATAATCTAGATGATTGCTAGACCAGATGTAACTTGCAAGCCTAGAGGGGGTGCTTGGAGCTCATCCCTCTGGAAGTGGGGGGTGTCAAGGCCAGGAGACCCCCTCCCCTGCCTTGTTCCTAGTGGAGCTGCTGGGCTGTCAAGCCAGGCTATGACCCCCTAGCTCCTGTATAAACACAGACGCTGTAGTGGCTGAAACCAGTGAGACAAATCCTGCTAAACCCAGCATAATCTCATTTTGTGCAAAGAAGTGTATATGCTGTAAAGGAAAATCTTTCCTTTTGCTTCCAAACCTGTAGCAAACAATCCACCCAGGCTGGTTATATGATTAGCATGTACAGCTCTATAGCCTGTCAACATGTACAGTGTGAAAGTGCTGAGGGCTTTCTTTCAGAATACTTGGGATAAGGCAACTGAAGAATGGACTATTCAAACTCAGAATAGCTTTACTTCTGACTTAATTAAAGAGACAAAAGAGAGAACTGCTGGTGGCCTCAGGGCTTTTAGAGTTTCTTTTTTGGAGGAATTATTGTGATCCAGTCACAGTAACTAACACTCAAAGCTTCTCAAAGTTGAATTTGAGTCATCAGTGACAAAAATTGGATACACAGCTCTCAAGCAAATTAAAAATGTACATAATTGAGTAACACTGCAATGTGTGGGGGAAATGGCCATTTGAGGAGGGGAATATTGTAATGCGTATTTATGCAATTAAAATTTGTTCTGTTTTGACTGGTGTAGTGCACTTTTATGAGGTTTTAAGTTGCCACCAGGTATTTATTTGGTAGCAGTGAAATGCTCCATTTTCTGCTTTGAAGCTCCAGAAAACTCATTTATTTTAACACTTTCTGATGACAACTTAGTCCTTTCAGCACTGCTGTTTATTTTAAAGAAGTCCATGCTACTGTATATTGCTCACATCTCTAGCCTGGGCTGATCTTTTGCATCACTTCATCTGCTGGAGAAGTTGGGATGTGTGGTGGGACAAGACACTCTGAAGCATCTTGGTAATTCGGCTGTGTTGGCAGGGCACATCTCCTTCCTGAGCTGGGAAGGCTCATCTTGCATGAAGCTGGGGTTTTGGCAGCCTAGAGGTGTCAGTGTGTCACTCTGAATGTGGCAGTCCCATGGCAGGGACTGTGCTGTGCATGGTGCTCCTTCTCCACTCATAGGGGTTGGAGTAGAAAGTACCCAGCATTTACTAGGGAAGGTACAGTTCTTCAGATTTATAAGCCAAGACACCTGCTTTAAATGCAGTTTCCTGCTTGCTTGATCATCACCATCAGATGAACTTGCAGCAATAACTGTTCACTGCCACAGCCAGGGCAATCGGAGCAGGACATCAAACAAAGCAGAAGGCCACGGTATCTCAGGGAAAGGATGGTGTCCCCTCCAGGTGCTTACAAATGGTAATGTGCTACTGTGGAGGATGACTCAGTTGTTATCACAGCTGTTTGGTTTTTTGGTTTGGGGGATATTTCCCAACCTCACTTTCAGTAGATGAATGGCGTAATTAGAATGACTATTCTGAAGCCCGCAAGAGTTTAAATTTTGGACATGTAGGAACTACAAAGAAAAATATGAAAGGCCCTATCTAGCATTAAATATCTCTCAAAATTGGAAATTTTACTATTCTTAGGACCATACCTATTATCTCTGCTCTATTTACAGTTACCAACAATTTTTAGCTCCCAAATATTGGAATAATTTCTTATTTAAGAGCTGCATCTTCTCTTTCTGCCTGCAGTTCACTGGCAGCAAACATGCTTGCTTTTCACCACAGCCCTGAGAAACCCGTCCCATTTAGTAGCAGGTTTTGTCAGTATTTGCAGAGGGTTTTGTTTTGCCTGCACACCTTGTGTAGCTCAGGAGAGTGTTGTGTTGGTAAGGCCGTTCTGGGCTAGCACTGGCCTCCCTCCTTTGCCCTTCCTCTTGCTGTAAGGAGAGATGCCCTCTCCAGTCTGGGAGATGCTGCAGCACAGTAGAAGTTCTCATTGTCTAGAACTAATGGAATAAGTGGGAATTTTCCACACAGTGGTTTTGGAAGACCAGTCCCATTCTGAAAATGAACAGTTACAAATGCAGGACAGTTTTCTCAGGACTTTGTTTTTTTGTGTGATGACCCTATATCTGTGTCCTAGCGGTGTGCTGTTCTTTCCGAATTATTTTGGCCCATCTTGTCATGAATAGATGCTTTACAGCAATTCTATGAGCTGTAGTGTGGGCAGACTGAGAATGCAATAAGTGCATTAAAAACTGAACATATGTTTTGTGAAATTACTATAATGTCGTGTTAAATTACTGCAATGTGTGATGTTTCATGATGAAAATATATTGGTAATGTAAAGTAAATTACTGATCCACAGTGGTTTTGTTTGTGGCATGCATAGAGTTTCCAGTGTAACTCCTCAGTCATGGCTCCCTTCAAAACACTGATTTTTTTTTTTAATTTTTCTTTATTATTATTTTTTTAAGAAATTAGGGTCTTCAGTAGAACTGCTCAGAGTAAAATGTTGGCAGCAGAGTAGAAGCATTAGCAATAATCCAAAATCACTGTTATAAGTGATTCTATTTTAAACAAACAATTTGTCAAACAAAAAACTGCTGCTGCTGATTTCTGACCATGCAATGGAAATGTTGACTGGATTCAGGACACAAGGTCTGGGAACTGCATGTTCCACTTCTATTTTCTTTTGGTTCAAAAATCTTACCCCTCGATCACAGAAGTACCCCCTAAAATTCCTTGTGTTTTTACCATGCCTAAATAACTTCTTCATAGCTGATGCAGTTTCCATCTCTGAGTCTCCAAGGGATAAATACTACATCTGAGAGGAATCCCATACAAGAGGAGAGTATTTGGATAAAGAAACAAACTGAGACGACTATAGTTATAAATTACCTTATTCTTGTAATGCAGGTTCTTCTACTGCAGGAGGATATTGAGCATTGTCATTTGGAGAGGTTCCATGCTCTTTAGCTATGGTATTTTTATGGGCCAGTGACTTCCTTATCACCACTCCCAGAGTAGGAGAATCTTCTAACTTGTTCTTCTGAGCTCTGCTGCTCAGTTGTTTAGGATTTTATGTCTTTATTGAGCACTGGTGTTTTTAAATCACAGAATTAATGTTGGGGTTTGAATAAACTTTAAAGAAGTAATGCTGTGGTGGCTGAGAAATATGATACAAATTTTCTTTATTAATTTCTTAGACTTGTCACTGTAAAAGAAGCATGACTGAACGCTCTGATGAAGGATGTTGGATGCTTCACTGCAACAGCAACGCTTTTAAAGTATTGACTTCTGTGGCTCTTGTAAGAGGGAAAAAAAAATAGTTCGATGTTCTAGAAAACCTGATAATTTTGAGAGCAAGATAGTTCTTAGTTTCCTTGCTGTTCTACCAGGAAATGAACCAGACAGTTGGGCTTTGGAAGGTTTCAATCCCGATTATGCCACTAATAGATTCTGGCTTTGCAATTTCTGCTGTGTGTAATCTCACATTGAAGTATGTGTTTTTAGTTTAAAAGACAGATATGGGAAGCTGGTTTTGAATTTTTTTAATTTTATTTTGGGATATTTTTCATGCTTGTTGATTCTCTGTTTTCGTTTTAAAAATCTTAGGAATATATCACCACAGGAAAATGAATAGCATGTTTCACATTTTAGTGTTGAACAATAAAATTATGTGGTTCATGGCATAAAATTATATGAGATAGAACTTTGAATGCTATAAAATTGCTTTGTAAATGCCCCTGGAGTAGTATTTTGCAGGACTACTAACTTCATGTTCTAATAACATAATCTCTATCAAGATGCCTTTAAGCTTTGTAGTCTTCTTTGTATATGACAGGTTTTTGCCTGTTATCCTTGGAGTAGAAAAGACCATCCCCTGTGACACTTGTGTTTTCCTTTTTGGGGTGTTTGGGGATGTAGTTTGTTGTCTCCTGGAAGAGAGAGCAGCCTTGCTCAACCCTTTTATGAGAGTGATTTGATCAAAATCCAGAGTGAGATGGAGGAGGTGAACAAGGAAGAAGAGTTCACTGTCTCTTCTTGTTAAAGTGCTGGGCAGAATGCTAAATAAGGCTCTCAGGGAGCAGGGTCTGGACCAAAAAATCCAACTAACTTCTCAGTAGTGAGGCTGTGCAAAGGCTTGTCACAGGATGTTGTGAATGCAACATACAGGCTTACATGAGTTTAGTGCTGGCTACAGGGATCAGAGATATAGAAGACATGATCTTCAGTTGAATGAATATTAAGGTTTGATCCTGGCATCACAGGAAATTGGAAGATTGTAATGCAGTCTGTGGTTTTAGGCAAAACAACTTTGATAAAATTTAATTATTGAAAATAATTTTATAAGTAATTAATCTTTTCTTCAATGTCCAGATCAGATGAAGCTACAGATGACATGACCAAAGTCAAAACAATGCATGAACTGATGAGAGACAGCATTGAGAACATTAGCTGCCTACTGGCTGGAAATCCTAAGTCTGACTTCACTACCAAAAGAGACCCTGATGTTATGTGATCATTGAGCAGAGTTTGCAAGAATGGAAAAGCAAAGGATCTCACTAGCTGCATCTCATCAATAAAAATTTCCAAGACTCAGCTGAATCGAAAAATTATTCCAGCCATGGGAGAAAATGCAAGTTTTTGGGAAAGTTTGATATATGCACATCCTACATGTACCACGTGGAAGCAAGAGGCAGAGGGATCTATCTACCACCTAGCCAGTATTCTCTTTGTTGTGGGCTTCATGGGTGGAAGTGGATTCTTTGGGCTCCTGTATGTCTTCAGCTTGCTTGGACTGGGCTTTCTCTGCTCTTCTGTTTGGGCTTGGCTGGATGTCTGTGCTGCCGATATATTCTCCTGGAATTTTGTACTGTTTGCTATATGCTTCGTCCAGTTCATTTACGTTACCTACCAAGTTCGGAGTGTTGCCTTTGACAGAGAATTCCAGGAACTCTACAGTGCTCTCTTCCAGCCTCTGGGAATTTCCTTGACTGTGTACAGGAAGATCGTCTTGTGCTGCGATGCAGAAGTGAACACCCTGGAGAAGGAACATTGTTACGCCATGCAGGGCAAAACCCCAATTGATAAATTGTCCTTGCTTGTGTCAGGCAGGTTTGTATTGCTTTGTTCAGGTTTACTGAAAATATCTTAATTTTTCCCTCCTGATTGAAAATGATAGGGGGAAAAAAAGCCTGATTTGTGTATTGTTTGTTTATTTCCCAGTATAATAGATTAAATATTAATGCAAGTTATATAAATATTAATAGGTTAAATACACTTGTCTGGGATAGCACTAGCGTAAAAACACTAAGCAAAGAATCTGTAATAGCATAAAGAAAATAATTTGAAGTCATTCTTTTCCAGGCTGCTGTATCATAGCCTTTAACAGGTTAGGCAGATAAAGGGAATAAATGTGTTTTTTTCAGTCTTCAGGTTATGGCTTGCTATCTATCTACTGCTTAGCTTATGAGCACAGCATCTCTCCTATTTTTCTTTATTAGTGTCATCTGAAATGGGACTAAAAGTTAGTTACAAAACTGAATATACTGAGATAAACTCCTTTCAATAGGGATCTTGACTTTGACACAGATTGTATTTGGTTGCTTTCAAGGGGGTGGGAGAAGGGTATTGGTGAGGAAGAGCAAAAGACTTGAAAGCACCCTTTCATTACAAAGGAACAGAATTGAGCCTTATCATGGTTTGCAGAGCTGGGTCTACAGTTACTGCATACTGTGGCCCTGTGTTAGACCCTGAGGCAGTAAATCCACCTGCTTGTACTTCCTGCTTACAGGAGAGCCTTCTGGCAGCTTTGCTGATGCTTTCCTGGAGGGAAATACCAGCTTTTGTACTGTATGCAAAGCAGGCTGCAGTACCCGAGCAGCATAGAGTAGGTGGGACACCCAGAGGTGATGGACATGGACTGTCCTTGATGGGACATTTTGTGGCTGCTTTTTGATAGCTTGCTGCATGGATAGATGGAATTTGTAGGCAGCTTGACACTCAGCTGATTTAGGACTACTTGCAATGAGCAATATGGTTTGCAGGCAGTTTTCCTTAGTGACACCCTGGTTCAGAGCATTCTTAGGAATTGCCTAGGAGGTACCTAAAGGAGGTTGCTTTTGGTCTTACCAAAGGAGAGAGGTATCAATCCCTCAAGACACCCAGCCAGTTACTAATCAGGAGGGAGTTCCTGCTGCCCTTTGTGGTGTGGTACAGGGCTGCTTGTGTGTCTTCACACTTCACACATTTCGGAAGTAGAAAGGAAATTTTTGTTTGGCATCTTCAGAAGGCCAAAGCGTTCACACACAGATCCCATACCTCCAGGCTGTTCTTTTGGCTCCAGACATAGTCCTGTGGCCGGGTAATTCCTGTTAAACATGGAGAGAGCCCTACCTAACACATGCTGTGGGGCACTCCTGCTTCCCACTCCAAGCTTTTGCCACTTTGTTCCCTCTAAAATGCATATTTGTCAAAACTAGAAGTAAATCCCATGGTTTTCAGGGGAACCAGGTAAATGCTATGATGGGCATTGGTCTTTCACCTCTCCAGCGCATGCTGGCCTTTTAATGGCAAAGCTTGTGCATCACTGCACAGACCTACCACAGAGAGAATAATGTGGTTTGAATAAAGCCTGGAAAGATTTCCATTTCAGTTGCATGATCTCTTTTGTATTCTCTTTCAACTGGCCTGAGGAAGTTGGGTTCAAAAATATAATTAGGATACTGTTGGCCACTGATTGCTTTTTCATGCTTTCAAAGTGTCTCGGGTTAGAGACAAATGTTTTAGGTGGAAAGCACTCTGAATAAAACGCCTCCCCCAGCAAAGGTTTCTGACACCCCCTCCCCCACCACAACAGAATTTCTTGGATGAAAGTGGAAAAAAA
>VZTX01015518.1:127851-178651 GCA_013400915.1 Pardalotus punctatus
CGGCTGCTGGATGCAATTAAAGCTGCAGGACCACATTTCTAAGCACATATGCAAACGATAGGGAATACAAGTATCATAACATCACCCCAAGACACAAAGCTATATTTAATTTCCTCAGATAGTAGAAATAGCACATTCTTGTTGCAGTCATTGCTGGTGTACAGGCAGTGCTAACAAATGAATGCATCTTATCTTGGTAGGATCAGAGTGACAGTTGATGGGGAGTTTCTGCATTATATTTTTCCTCTTCAATTTCTGGACTCTCCTGAATGGGATTCACTGAGGCCCACAGAAGAGGGAATTTTCCAGGTAAAAGTAAAGGGATTTCTTCCTCTTTTTTTGCTTTAGTGCTACAGGAAACTGTTCAAGAACTGTTTGATTTAGAAATAAATTTATTTTTGTGGGTTTTGTTTGTGATACTATACAAGCAAGTGCCATTCCATCAGTTTGGGGAAGGAAATCCTCTTTGCTCGTTGGACTAATTTTGCTGTTTGTATCTTGTTACAACAAACAGGGGTTTCTTAAAGCTAATCTGGGAGATAGGCTCTGCTTGCATTCCTCGGCTGTGCTGATATTCAGCCCTGAGAAGCTGGGTTTCCTCTGGGTGGGTAGAAGCTGGTGCTGGAGAGGCTTCCCAATGGGAGATGAGCCAGGGGGAGACATGCCCGTGACACAGCTTGGCACGGGTTACAGCATGGGACACAGTGTCAGCCGGGGCTGCCCTGCGCTCTGTGAGCCCTCCCGCTGCTGTCACTTGACTGACACACGCTGTCTGTCCGAGTTGGATCTGATCTCCTGTCACGAGGACAAATGGCATTTGTCGAGAGCTTTCTTTAGACCGGCCTTTCCAGCTGGGGCTGCCAGGAGTGGAGCAGGGAGTGTAGGGCTGAGCCAGGGCATCCCAGCCATGTGGGCACAGGCGTGTTGTCACTGGGGCTGACCAGATGTGATAACTTAGTCCACACCTGGTCACCTTTCTCACTTGTGTTTTGCATACAGTACCCTCCCACAGCTCTGCTGAGAGAGGGGGGTGCCTTCTGAGCAAGGGCAGCAGCAGCAACACCCCCGCCTTGCCACCTGACTCTTCGATTCTCTTCTCTAGGTAACACTTACAGCAGAGACAGATTGTCGCTACGTGGCCTGGAGGAGAAAGAAGCTCTACCTGCTGTTCGCTAAGCACCGCTTCATCTCCCGCCTGTTCTCCATTTTAATCGGGAGCGACATTGCTGAAAAACTGTATGCCCTGAACGACAGGGTGCACGTGGGGCAAGGTTTTAGGTACGACATTCGCTTACCCAACTTCTACCACGTTGCACTGCCAGAGACCCCTCCCGTGCCGCCCTCCCGCCGCTCCCACCACCTCCAGCGAGGCTCCCCCCGCCACAAGCCCGCGGGGGTTACAAACTGCGGCTCCTTCCTCACGCCCTCCTAGGAAGGAAAATTCTGCTGCAGCCGTTCCTCGAAGCAATGGAGAGAAATGCGAGGTGGCAAAGCAGAGGAGCAGAGAGGCAAAAGCAGACGAAGCCAAATTCGACTGACAAGTGCCATTTACGTTAATTGGAGTACGTTGAATTGTCTATCTCAAGCCAGCAGGTTGGCTTTTGCATTTTGACTGTGTGCAATATGTTTACTTTCTGTTCATTCTCCTGTTGATCTTCATCTCTTTCCTTTTGGAGGAGAGCAAATCATAACAGTCTGAGGTCTTATAGCAATTGTGGTGGCCTCTGTGGAGGTGTGTTGTTTTGTTGTTTTGGTTTTTTTTCTTAAGCGAGCCCATGGTATTTGTAATTTTTTTTTTTTTCCTCCAAATATTTTGTCGTCATGAAGTATAATCAGAATAGTCAATGAAAACAAGTAAGTTTCAGAATATAGCAATTTGCTTATAACGTTCATATTTATGCTGTGTGAATATTCAATTTACATTAATAATGTTGCAGAAAAAGACTAAGGACCAATCACATTGGGTTCCTTCTTAAAGAAGTGAAAGATTTGGAAATGCACAGCAAGATTGTTAAAAACCAAAACACAATAACAAATTCTGTCCCATAAATGATTGGTTTCTCTCTGACTGTCCTAAAGAGGTATTATATGCAAACAAACATAAATGTTGTTGCTGGCATTAGAAAAATAAAACAGCTGTAACTGCTGCAAATACAGCCTAGGGAAGTGGTTGTGTAGCGTTTCTGATAGAATGTAATGCTGTAGGACCTGGGCTTCTGCAGTGTCAGTGCCCTTCATGACACATACAATAAATAATGTTAATCAATCTACTGCCAAACCATTGGAGTTGTATAATATTCTTTTTAGCTACATTTGTTGGGAAGAGACTAAAACAGCTGCAGCAATAAATACGATTTTTAACTGACACATTCTTGTTTAGCTTCCAGAGTCACTTTTCTGTGTCTATGAAATTCTTGATTTAAAATATATTCTCTCCCTAATTCTGTGGTGTTTTAATAACATAAGGGGGCCTCACATCACACTTCAGTAGGAGAGAACTGGTTTCAACCCTTGGGGTCACTGTGCCTTTGAAGAGAAATGTCTGAATGTCTTTGCTAACTCACCTTCCTGCTGCTATGCCTGATGCCTGCCAGTAATCAAAAAATAAGAAGCATTACTATTTTATGAGAATGGATTGCTGCTTGATATGTCTGGAAGTAAATAATATTTTTAATATTTTAAAATTGCTGACCTGTTTGGTAGGACAACACTTGTGTACATCTCTATGTGTGGGTATACATATAAGTTTAGATTTTGTGAGTTGTTTCTGGAGGACTTACAATGATGATACAATCTTATGCTTGAAAGATAATCATGCAATATATATAAAAAAGCTATTAGAAGTGATGTGAAATACTACCTGTTTGAAGGACATTTAGTGTGGGGCAGATAACATTGTACAAGTTTTGCTTTTAGCTTTATGTTGCTTTCTCAGAGAGGAAAATCTGCCAAACATAAATACCTCAGCATGCAATGTGATAATCCCCAAACCATTCACATAACCCTTCCATGCAGTGTATTCTGTATGTACTGCTTAATACAGGGCTGTGCCTTATGATCCCTCTCTGTGTCAGCAGCTGAGCTGCTCCAAAAACCTTAGGCTGTTTTTTAACGAGCCATTTAAAAATAACTCCCCACCTCATTCTGATAACAAGGATTTCTAAATTTCTCATGCTGTAATGTGTGTTGGACCAACATGACGTTTATACATAATGTTTTGTGTTTTAAAAATCTATAAACATAAAAATATTTTAAATGCGTAAAAAAGATTATTCTAGACTTAAGTGTAATATAAATAATTCATTAATGTTCTCCTTGGTTTTCTTGAATATATGGGTTTGGCCCATTTAGTGAAGAAAACTTGTCTTTACTAAATTCTGACCCCACTAAAGTTAATTAATTTGATCATTTTCACCTTAAAATAAGACCAAGGATTCTTACTCACTCAATTTTTATATCAAGCTTATGTATTCTATTTAAACTATAGTGTACTGCTTAGAAAGATACCTGGGAATGATGGATGCTTCATGACATACTTTGATAATTTTTTCCTTTTTGTGACTGTTGTGTGCCTTGGTTTCTCTCACACACTTTCCAAACACAATCCTCTGTGATGCTTTTCTCTGCTGGAATCGGTTACTGTCAGAAATCTCTGCCAGGACATATCTGAGTCAATATCTGAACATACTCTTAGCTAATCTTGTTTAGCTGTTGCTACTATGCTTTTGGAGCTTTGAGTCATTTTTTAAAAATTGTTTCTAGTTTTCTAGCATCTGTTTGAGACATGACTAGCAGAATATTTCAGTTGTAAAATTCAGATGTAAAATATATATCTACAATAATATAACTACACACAGAAAGACTGGAAGCAAGACAGAAGTTCTCTCTACCTCTGTTTTTATTTTAATCTGCACAGCACTTATAAAATATACAGTGAAATACACTCTGGTCTGCGACTCATAAACCAGTGTTTTGGGAGGGCTGTATCATGTGCCTAAATGATGACATACTCAGAATGATGTCAGTGAAATTAGACAAGTTTCGTGAGATCATAAACACCCAGTCATTAGAGAATTGGGGTCACTCAGCCTGGAGAAGAAAAGGCTCCAGCCTTTCAATACTTAAAGGGGCCTGCAAGAAAGATCAGGACAGACTTTTTATAGAAGGGTCTCTTGTGATAGGACAAGGGATAATGGCTTCAAATTCAAGGATATATTTAGATACAAGAAGGAATATTTTTATGATGACTGTGATGAAACACTAAAACAGGCTCTCTGGAGAGATGGTGGATGCCTGGTCTCTAGGAACATTCAAATTCACTTAGGATGGAGCTCTGAGCAGCTTGGTCTATTTGAAAATATCCCTGCTCATTCAAGGGGGTTGGCCTAGATGGCCTTTTTAAGGTCTCTTCCAAACCAGACCATTTTATGATTCTGTAACTATTTATAGGTTAATAAAGATTTGGAGCTAGATGAAGTTCTGACTTGAGCATCATCCAATTTATGCCTATGTTGCTACTCAGAAATAACTATCAGTGAGGTGATAAGACTCCTTCATAATTGGTTTAAACAAATACATACTGCTGCTATTAATGAATCCTTTTCTTGATCTTCAATGTGACAGTGGTCAAAGGAAGCTCAGGGATGTAAAGAATTACAGCAAACCATGCATACAGAAATATGACCTCCACTAGGATAAAACTGGGAAAGCTGAATATATGCTTGGTTGATATGGCACAGATTTGCCATACCACAAAAAAGGCATATGCTTGTAGTAATTAAATAATATGTTGATGCTACATTTTCAGGAAAAAAAGTGCTCTACAGATTTTGCTTATTGTAAATGATAAATATAAGACATATTTGGCCATGTACTTGAAAAATTAAAACACAATATTTTGTTGCTCATATGAACAGATATTGCAAACCATGTGTTAAAAGTGAAACAAATCTGCAGCTATTTATATAGAAGAAAACTATTTAAATAGGAAAGGAAAAGTTAATACCTATTTGTTGATTTCAGACATGACCAAATTAATACTTTCCATTTCTGTAATAATTGAATGCATATTTTTCCTCCCTAGTGTGTCATTCTATAACAGATTTTTTACTATAAAACAAAATAAATACCATGTTAAGCTGATTTGTTAATCCTACTTGAAAACACTTACTTTGTTTACATTAATATGCATTAAAATATAATAGGTTCAGGGTTTCCAAGGAAACACACCCTTTCTTTCTGTTTGTCTAATTCACATTAACTTTCATTTCTTGTATATTTTTTTCCTTTCACTTTCTTCGTGCTGTAATGCTCCTGTAGGAATCAAAAGATATGTTGAACTTGACATGTAAATCAAGCCACCTCATGCTGATGAATCAAACCATGTAGGTGGAGCTTCATCAGCAGGAGTGTGTAGGAGAAAGGCAGCACAAGCATGTCATCACTGAGTTCTAGATTTGGGGTCATGTCCCAAACCATGGCTAGCAATGCCTTCCTAGAGGGTCACTTTGCTGAGGGTTCTGCCAGCAGAGGGTTTGGACCCAAATCATCTCTCTGCAAGTTACAAATGTTGTTAAAACTTGCTCTGGAGTGGAAAGAAAAAAAAAAAGATGGGACATTCTCAAGAGCTTGTGTGAACACAGGGATTTTGTAGCAGTTATTCTTCTGCTGTGGATTCACAGGCAGTATTTTTTAAGTTGAACTGCAACTCCTAATTTAAGGGATAGGTGGTGTACTGTAGGGACATTACTATTTCACTACCTGAGCGGGGTTTTATATACAAATGATGATAAAAGATAGATGACCAAGAACTAAGACATCAAAGTCATATAAAGAAACAACTGCAATAAAATAATGGTGGTAAATAACTATTTCAGCAGTGAATCCTATCGTTTTCATTGTATCCACTAGTAACTCTCCACCTAAACTTGCCTAAATCTGGGGGATATAATAATTTTCTGGGAGTAAGTGACATACTAGGCCAAGAAAGACCCTGAAGCAAAAAATCCCATTTGATGGATAAATACTCTAACCATGCAATTGTATAGAAGTGGGCAACACCATCCCCTTCTGCTGAAGTCATAGGCAAGCATTAAAAAGGATCTCGGAGCTGTGAAATAAGGGGAGCAGGTTCCTGTCCCCAGGCAGGGATGATCCAAAGCAGCCTACAGGAGTCCTGTTCAGTGGGGATGAAACACACATATTTATTTAATATTTCCCATGTGTGGGTTTTAGTAACTCCTAAGAAGAGTACAGGACAATCTAGATACCTGGGCTGGGCTTGGACTTCCAGTGCCCAACTACAGGACGTGGCTACAAGGGTGGGGATACAGGCAGGTAAGACCTGGGATGAGTTTAAAACACATTAGGTATGACCCTGTATCTTCCCATATGAATTTTCTTACACTGGGTAAATGAAAAATATCTTATTCCATAACAAAAGTAGGCAAGCCTGTTCACATGTGTCAGGAGACCCAAGGACAAGTATCAGCAGTTACTATAAAACAGCTGTTGTGCTGAAATTGCTCGCTGTGCTTTGTTTATCTAACTCACATTTAAATCCTTAAAGCTTTTACAGAATCCAGCTGTAGTAGCTATTCTATTTTACTAAGAGATAAAATATTTTGAATACTTACTTTGAATATGAAGTAAAACTGTCCTTTTTTCATTTACAGAAAAGTTGAGTCCTCTCAAATGATACTTTCAAACAGATCTCCTTAGTGGGGGGAATGGAATGCTTCTTAAAAACCAGTCAGATATCCAGCACTATGCTCTGTTTATCACTGGGTTTCCATTTTCTTGTTCAGTTAAAGCTCTTCAAAAATACAGTGTTCTTACAGGAAATATGTTCATTATTTAAAGAATTAATCAGTAAGTATTAGTAGAAAAAAATACAAGAAATACTGATACATAAACAATTTTTACATTGGTTTTGATTTTACAAATTATTAGTATCTTTTTGTGAACCATAGTGGTTTCCATTTTAGTTCTGAAACTGCTTTATACAGTGGTATATGTACTTAAGCTACATGCAAAAGCAATAGTCACATATATATGTATGTTTATTGCACTCTGTACCCCTGGTTTTAACCCTATATAATAGGGTTCTGTTTGTTGCTTTTTTCTTTACAGAACAAAGATGTATAATAAATATTACTCAGAAGACTGGTCTTATATATTCATTGAAATTAGAAGAAAATATATATTTTTTAAATTCTGTGTTCACTCTTAAAGATCAGGGTAACAAGAAGCAGTTGCGGCATGCTCTAACTCGGCACCCACATTGACAGTCCTTTACAAAATGCAGAGTTTATTAACTTTAAAACAGCTGTCTTGCTCCATTTCAGAGTTCTTCTCAGCTAATTTATTTCCCTTTTCTTTCCCCTGACTGTGGACTACTTTCTCTATCAAATCATGAGTGATTTCTCTGTCACTTGTTTAAATAATTCCTTAGACTCATCTTCAGCCTCCCCCTACTTCTTTTTTGTCCTTGTTCTTCAAGTTCTTAAGTTATGTTTTTTGATTTTTTTTTTCAGTTCTGTCTGTCCTTCTGGAGATGTTAAAACACTTGTTATTTAGTTCCTTTTCATATCTTTAAATAAAAATCGAAATATTTATCAATAATTTTAAAAATTCCTAGAAAATGGTTGATAATGATGCAAATATGCAACATCCTGAAGGCTCAACCCTAGCCTTTGCTTCTCAAAAATAGCCACTGGTAAATATTAAAATGAACAGCTAAAAAGGACTAGCACTGCATCAAGACATTAATTGTCACTGTACCAACACCCAAAAGCATGCATACATTTCTACTCTAACAATACCTGACAATATCTGCAATTCCTTTGGTTTATACAGACAGTCACACAGACTCACACAAATTCGTAGGGATCTCTGCAGAAAGAACGCTGAGAGCTGCAGCTGAAATGCATTTACTTCAGTACTAGTGCAGACACATCTCCATGATCATTTTGAACTTTATTTGTGTGTGGAAGTTGTCCAAAAAAGGAACAGAAAAATCACAGCCAGTTCACCCAGTGCTGCCAAATCTGCTGTAGTGGGGACCCCTAAAAATGGGCTGTCACCCAATGAGGATACCAATGCAATGCAAAACCATGGCTCCGTTACTTGCCTTCCAGTTTTGTGTGAAGTAAGAACTGCCTTATGTTAACAGAGAGTAATGTGTCAATACCTATTTGAGTTCCAGGCAAGCAACGTGGTCAGACTCCATCTCTGGTATTCCTCTGTTTGCAGAAAGAAGCAAACCCCCCAGGGACAGGTTCCCATTATTCCCCAATGCCATTAGCAAGCTGCCCTGGCAGGGCAGTGACAAGCGTGCCATGAATCTGCTTTAGGAAATCCAACCTGTTTTATATCAGCTCTCCTGTTTTTTTGGGGGAATCATGTGATTTAGGTAGAGCTAGAGCAAGCATAGCAGGCCCTTCCATCAAGTCCCAGAAAAATCACTTGCAAGCAGTTCATAGAAATTGTTCACTGAGCAATTTCAAATAATGAACATACAAAATAAAGTGTCAGCAGGGAACTGCTCATGCATAATTTGGGAACAGAGATAATTGTTCAGTGTGACTGAATAAATTGTTTACTGCACACAGTTTAGATAACTTTAATAGCAAACGATTTTGCTCTGTCCTTATACCTCAGGATCATGCAACCTTTGGATAAACATCTACATCAACCATCTGTTAAACTTTGAGTACTTTGACTGATTATTTTAGAAGAAAGTTGGCTCCTGGCTCTAAGCTGGCAACAATCAATTACTGTACTATTAGTCAGACACCTGGAAGCCCTGGGATGTGATGTTTTATATCTTGGATTCAAACAGAAAGATAGCCCTTCTTGTATTAATAAGACACACCCTCCCTGCAGGACTTGCATTGGAAGAACTGCCTTGACTGTATATCAGAAAGTGTCTGTGAGAGTGCCTGAGGCAAAAATGCACTGGAATGCACATACTCCTGTTAAATAAGCCTCCAGAATACGAAAAAAATGAGAGATTATTTGTCATTCACAGTATCTTCCATACAAACTTCCTTCTAATAAAACATAATTCTTGAGGATGCTTTCAGGCAAAACCCATATAAATAAATTTTCTGCAGAAAATATGTGTAATTTTTCAGTTATACAGCACATAATTTCAGCAAGTGTAATGGGATTTTCTGGTGTATTCCATCCCACTCCAGACAGTTGTCAAATACACACAGGATTAATTACTTTCTAAAGGAGCCCACTTACAGTGCCTATGGAGGGAATTTAAAAGATTCGTTTAGAGTAGATGCTGAGTACGCTTCCTGAAACTATAAATGGAAACATTTCATAGATCTTGCCATTGTCTGAAAATAGTCCTGTCAGCCTGGCACATCTGGGATCCTGAATACAATGCATTTGTTCTCTTTAGTGAAAACTTTGCCTAAAAAAGGCTGTGGCATTGGGCTCTCATCTGGAAGAGGCAGAACACTTGCAGTTTCACCAAAGTTTCTTTCTCATCTTGTTAATAAAGTCTTCCAATGCCTGGCTAGCTTAACCGAGAGACAGGAGAGGGAGGGCCAGGTCTTCAGTGCTTCTGAACTCCTGCTTGACCTCTGCTGAGGTCTAACACCTCCCTGCATCATCAGCAGGATGATATTTTCCCTGGAATCCAGAAGAACGGCAGGCACCAAGAGGTTAAGGTATTCTGTTGAGGATCACAAAGCTGGTTGCTGGAGATAAGGAGAAAGACTGAGCAATTTGCAACATCAGTGTGACATTTTCTACTGTGGACTATTACTGTGGAAAATAACTATATAATTGGAGAAAGTACTTAAGCTATCAAGACTTTAATAGCAGGAGAAAGAGACAGAGCAAAGAAGCCTGCATCAATGAACAGCTGTAACACCGTTAGACCTGTCTCTGCTAACAAAATGCATCAATTCAACACAAATCTCCAAAAATTGATCTGTCTGGTCAAAGCCAATTCCTCATTCTGTGTAAATGCAAACAGTTTTTATTTCTTGCTTCTGTCAGATTAATTCATATTAGCAGACTTCAAAGAACCTGCAGCTTATTGACAAAGAGGAGGTTAAACCAGTCATAGTGATTTAATTGTAGGACATTAAACTAATTTAATTAAACCAGCCCATTCTCCTACGGTACATGAGACCTCGTTTTAAGAGGATAAATTCTACTCAGTACTTTTTACTTAGAGATTGTTTGTTATCTCTGTAAGTATAGATGATGCTATCTAATACTATCTGTAAAACTAAAAGCCACTAATATCTGCCTTGGACTGTGCTATTATCTTATATAAAATTAATGCCAGTGACTCTATTAGACAAAATTTTTCTTCTTTGCACAGGTGCACACCACAGCACAAGACTAGAGTCCATCAGAGCCATGTCTACGTGCTCCACCTGTTCATGGTCCTCCTGGAGAGACACGATATAGGGGTATCTCTCAGATCCTCTCTCATTTCCCTCTTTCTGCTGACAGCTGTACTGGTAGATACCACCATCTCCATTACCCATGAAGTCTTGGTTCTTACTGCCCTGCTGCAGAGGGCAAATGGCATTTAATCATGAATATATTGAAATATGAAGATCCCAAGAGACTAACTGCAATCAGGACAAAGTTCTACACTGTCACATGGCTGCAAATGTTATTATTTCATTGCCAAGCTTTCCTAACTAAAATTTTTTTTGCATTGTGCTAAGCACATGCTGTTTACCACCCAGGACTTCCCCCAAAATTAGAGAAGACCTGGAGGGTAATGAGCGAGGAACAAAGACTGTATAGAAGACACAACCAGTACAACAAACTGCGTTTCTCCAATGTGTAATGTTCAGTAACGTGCTAGAAAATGCTTATATGTCAGTTTAGATTGGAATAGGAGCTCTCTGACAGGCTGCTTTGTGCAGCTTTTGGAAGCTACTTGGCTTTGCTCCAGCAAGCATAGCTGAATACTATCAATCTCAAACACATGCTAGATGCTATCACTCATGATCATTCCTGCAGCCATGCTATCCTGACTCGTTCTTCCTACCCTTTTTCCAGCTCACTTACTCTGCATATCTCAGGAAAGAGATGGTTCATCCATAAAAATGGCTGGCTAGTCAGAGGAAACAGTCCAAAATCAAGTCCTTCATAATGATTTCGTAATATATATTTGAAAATCAGATCTTACATGAGGCAGCAGGATTCATAAAACCCCTGCTCACACAGCACACATTCCTGGAATGATCCCGATCTCTTCTCCAAGGTGCAAAGCCAAGAACAACCATAACAAAGGTGAGGCCTCCTGGGACACATATTAATATGTACATGTATAAAGAGTTAATTCAAAAATGAGTTGGGATTCTGTATGCTTTCCAAAAATATTTAAGAATAATGCTGACCATATGCTCTTGGCTGCTGAAAAAATAATCCCACTTTGTAGCTAGCTCTTCAAAATGTACTGAAAGGGCTTTTCTGCCACTGCAGTCCTGATTTATCACTCACACTCAGGTTTTGAGATGGGCTGGAATGCCTTTCATCACTGGATGCTACTCGTGAGCCTCCTGGGGATGAAGGCAGACTCGGTGACTACTTTGCCTTGCCCTGCAAGACCGGTGGTGCAGGCAGAGGGTGGACAGGACCCGGGCAGAGCCGATGCCGACACGCAGGGACACAAGCGTCCCGCTTTGGAAGCACGCCGTTCCTGGGAGCTGTCGAGCTGCCACACGTGCAAACTTGGTGACATTTCTTAAACATCACGCTCGTGACCAAGCAACCACAGCAGGTGCCAAGTTGAGAAGAGCAGTTTTAATAAAGACTGTTGAGGCTCCTTGACGCACCATGTAGGGGCAATACTGCTTGCCACACGTTTAGGGGAGAATTCAGCTCTTCTAATTTTAACCACCCAACAGCTGGGCAGGCTGCCCGAGTGCGGGGCTCTGGTGCACGGCACAGCCGCACCTCTGCGCGGTGGCTCTCCGCACCTGTTTTAGGCGCTTCGGCTGGACACTGCCCGGTCCCCACAGCCCCCGAGCTGGGCGGGGATGTCCGGGGAGATGCTCCCGGGGGTCACGGGGGCCGCGGCCGCTCCCGNGGGCGGCCGGGAAACTTTTCCGCGGGCGCGGGGCAGGTGAGGGGTGCTCCGCCCGCCGTGTGCCGGCGGCACCGCTGGTGGGGGGACGGCGGCGGGCAGCAGCCTCGGCGGGTCCCGCAGCCCCCGGGGTCGGTGGTCCCGTTCCACCGGCGGCGGCAGAAGGGGGGGGCGCCAGGCTCCGCCGCGGAGCCGCCCAACGCGCGGTCCCGTCCCTGCTCTCTCGTTCCCCTCGGGCGCTCTCCGTGTCTGGCTGCAGGCACAGCCGGGACCACGGTCTCCGCTTGTGCCTTGCCCGCGGGGAAGAGGGACGGGTGGCAGCTTTGGAAGTGGCCTTTCGGGGGAAAAAGGACCAGCTGCTCGTTTCTTTTCAATTTTTTAAAATCATTTTCACGATTATTTGGTATCAACGTTGGGTTTGGTGTCCGCACGTTGTGGGCTAAGATGAAGCTTCGGGGCGCAGAGCGGGGCTGGGGGGTGGCAGCTGCGGTCGCGCCCCTCGATTCGGGAGCTTGGCGCATCTGTGAGCCCTGGAAGCAGAGGGGGGAGCGAGCCCGAGGCATTTACACCCTCGGGCCCGCTCAGCCTGGGAGCAGAGGGGCTGGTTTTTCTCAAGGTGTGGATACTTTGTTGACTAGGCATAATGAACATGTTGCATTTTTTCTAAATTAAAGTGACTAAAGAGACTAAAATCTCTGTACTTACTGACGCATTTAATTGAATTAGATTTGCTGCAAGGAGTATACTGAAATACGTATTTTTGTGGAGCACTTTCCTGTTCATTTCTACTGCATTGTAAAAGAGGAAATTGGTAACTTAAACTGTAATTAACTTAGCTGTGCTACCTCTAGTACTTTGTCTTCAGCTCGCAAAAGAGCTATTGATTGCCTAAATTCTCTATGCAGCTTCTGTGCTACAAGACCATGCAAAAGTAGTTAAAAATTCTGCAGGTATAATTTCTAAAAAACTGTTGAGGTTTTGGGGGTTTGTTATTTTGTTTTGGTTTTTTTTGATCGCATTGACTATAAAGTTATAGAAGCATACTTAAGCATAAGAAGCTCACTTGAATAATGTTGACCAGTAAAGCTGTGGGATATGAATAATCTCAACAAAGTGGGTAATGACATGAGTGGGACACTCAGCATTGTCCTGTATCAGCTTGGCCGACTGGTTCTCATACTAGAATCAACTGCTTTACAATTTTCTGCTGAATGTATCTTCTGTGAATGTTCTGTAGGTATCTATAAAATTGCCACTTTTTTCAAAGTCATCTTTGTGTCAATATTTGTGGACCAAATCTTTTGGGAATGCCTTTCAAAAGTTTGGTCTCTTGTATAAAACTGTTGTTGAGTACAGAAAAATCCTAGAGTAAGTTCACCTTGTCTGTGTTCTGAGAATTTGCATTTTCTGACCTAAGACCACCATGTATTACCTTAACTTTCTATCAAGTTCATGCACAAAAAAGTTTAATAGGCTTTTTTGTTAGCTATACTAATTTCTGTTAGGCTCAATATTAAAGAGTCAGTGAGTTTTTCTCTTTTCAAAAAATATATTTTGCTTCCTGTTTGGCCAACAAATTGGCTTGAATTTTCATTCATCTGAATTTTCAAAATCTTGGTTTGGTAAATATAAATTCATATATATTGGATATTAAAAAATGCTTTTAATGATTTGTCTAATGCTCCATAAAGCTTTAGTTTCAGTGGATGCTATTTTACCCAACTTTCCAAGATTATTTGACTATGTCAGTTGTTTTTTTAACTCCTGGTATTAATACATGTCTTTGCATTGAAGACTTAAGCATATGACCAAATAGTCTTGTTCTATATTAATCCTTAGTAGACATAACCCGAAATTAAAGTTTTAAAGGCCTGAATCTGTACTTCGAAAATTAATTTTGGCTTTCTGAGGGCACGGAAGGTAAAAAATGGCAATTGCTTGTTCTTTTGTGGAACTGCAACCTTTTTCCTCGTTCTTTGGTGTTATTTGGCAACAGTAGATGCTAGGACTAAAGAATTGTTCTAAAAATTACAGTCATGTTGTTTTTTGACATTTTGGATATTTGTCTTTCTGGTGTTACCTGTAGACAAACCCTTCAGTTTGTAGCTCTGTCTCTTCCCTGTTGATTCTCAAGCAGTCTCCCTAGTTGAAATTCAGAGCCAGTGTCAAAGTCTGTCCTTGTGTCGTTTTGCAGATAGCATCAAAATTTTTCTGTCAGTTTTAAAATACCGTCATGATGGAGAGGAGGTTCTGCAGGTTTCCGCTGTTTTCCAGTATGTTAGGGGAGCTGTAATCATTGTTTGTGGGTAGCAAGGTCAAATGTATTAATATAAAGACTTTAAAGTATTAAAGACAAAGCTTACAAAAAGCTGGAGATGGGTAGATTAAGATTCATGGGTTCCAATTTAAGCAACCGAGTAGGTACCCCTGACTTTCAAAAGCGCTGAACATCCTCTTAAAACTGCAGATGCTTTAAATTGCTTGGTCAACACTTGCTGCAGAAACTACTTCCTGTTATTTCAGTTTATGGCTGGTGGTTTGTTGCATCAGTGTCTGTGAAAAGCAAGGGGACCAGTGCTTTGGCTGGGCTGTGAGGAGAATGAGATTGTCAGGTGCTGTATATTTAATTTGATTCATTGTGTTTCCAGTCTTCTAATATATGATGCTTTACAGCTGAGTCTTAAGAGTAAGGTACTCTCTATTCCCACAGTGGAGCGGTACAAAATTTTGCTATTAAAATTCAAGCATCTGGAAGGTTGCTTTGATTTGTGATCAGATGCAGCTGAAATTACTTCTTGCAGCCTGTTTTGATGTTGAGTTGAAGGACTTATCGCTGGTTCTGTATCTCTGTGTGAGTTTGGTTGTCTTTACTTGTTCTATTGGCATTTTAAGTGGCGCCTTTACTGGCAGATGACTGGGCAATGAAAGGCTGAATATAGGTAGAAAGTCAGCCAACTTTTTTTTTTTTTAAATGATCTAGAGATCCTGCTGTTTCAGTGTAGGGAGTTTTTATTGTTTGAAAACAACAGGAGCACCATGATAAGATGTGTGTAAGATGAGCACAGACATAGTTAGCTAGTTAGCAATTCCCCTCTGTTTATGAGCACGTTAAAATGCCAGCCCTGCAGCCTCACACAGGCTCCGGCTTTGGCTCCCTGTGTGAGCGGCTTTGTCAGGACAGTGAAACTGCTCTAATGACTCTCTTGATGAATTCATGTGAAAGAGCTGAAAGAAAGTAAGAGTGTATTTGGAGAGGCTTGAAGTTTGGTTGCAGTTAAGTGTAAATTTTATGACAAACCCCCACACTTTAATTAAAATCTTTGTTAATAACTAATGTAGGAATGAAAAGAGGAAATTGATCTTTTAAGAAATAAATGAATTGTGTAAAGGATTGGATAATGTTTTTCCTTGAAAGTCATTTCAATCCAGATATGGATGCACTATGTCTGTGCTACTGCTTGATGCTGCAAGATGCCTCTGCACATTCTGTAGCATACCTTAGCTGTGACAGGCTGTGAGCATTGGAGATGAACCATAGAAGAGGGCTGAGGATTTCTTTCTTCCCACTGCTTTAAGAAGGCAGTGTTTTGAAAACTCTCTAGTTTGCTTATGCCCTGTACACAGGTTGATCGGGAGGAAATAATAATAGGAATGGATGAAGAAACTCAAAATGACTTCACAGCCCAAGAAGCACTCTCAATCAACAGAGATGCCTCAGAGTGTATTCAAGTCTGCAGGAAATAGAGTGTATTAACTGTGACTCAAAATTGTCTGCTGAGCAGATGAATTACATGCCAGTTAGTGATGGCACACATCAGGGACATGCACTGTCTCTACAGAATTTAATTGAATGCAAATCCCACTGTATGTTAGGGGCTTGTTTGTTCAGTGATGAAGTGCATATATTTCATTAATGAGACTCAAGCCCACCTCAGTATAGTTTCTACTGCTCCTGTGTTTGACAGCAGACGTGTCTAGGAGCAGTTGTGGTCCTTCAGCTGAGATGTGCTCTGGGTTGAGACCTTCTGGAAAGCTTTTAACACTGTCTAAAGTTACCTAGAGAGACTAGCTTTTAAGATCCTAAAGACAGTGTCTTGAAATCTTCCAGTTTCTTCATACAGTTTGTTTTTAATAGTCGTTTTTTATTTTGTATTGGGATTTGCCCACAGAATTTTTTTCCATTTAATTGATGCAAAAGGAATGTATGTTATATTTATTATTACAACAAAAAAAAAAATCTTATGTATATTTAGATTAGAAATAGTCTTTAGCTGTCTTATTTTCTCCAGGAGTTCCACACACTGACAAGGGTCTTGCAAGCTTGTTCAAACTATGTAGACCAAGTGATTTCGCTAAAAGACTGGCAGCAGACATAGTGGCCTTTCTGGTTTGGTAGCTCCAATTAGGGTGAAAGAGATAGCAAAGCATTACTGAACTATAGATGTAGCTTACCCTTTTAAAGCATTTTTAGATTTTTTTTCCATTAATGATAACGGCAAATATATCTTGGGAAGAGAGAAAATAATGCTAAAATCCATGTGTATGTCTACTATGTTTCAGTTTAATGCATAATGATTTTTTTTTTTCCCTTTTCTTGCAGGAGCCTCCAAGATGAATACTACAGCAATGAGCCCACTCACTGTTACTCCACTAGGTTTTGTTCCAGACTTAAAAAATGCCACCCTTGATCCTCTCAATGAGACTGCATGTGAAAACTGGAAAGAGATTCATCATCTTGTTTTCCATGTGGCAAATATTTGTTTTGCAGTTGGACTTGTTATTCCAACTACTTTGAATCTTCATATGATTCTTCTGCGAGGCCTGCTCACCATAGGTAGGAGAATTATTCTGGAGACAGAAATGTGACAGAAATGGCTGGGTTTGACCATTATGAAGCTGGTCCCTGCAGCTTATGGTGCAATTACTGCCTCTATTAATGGCCATTGTGCTCTGATGAAGGTGGTTTTGGTCTGAAACAAGATCTGTTTTGACCCTGACATACCTTTTCTAGAAAGATTATATAACCCTTGGCTCTTAAAATTTCCCAGAATTGTAACTTGTAATTTCAAACCTATGAAGATGTCAGCTTGAAAACAAGTGGACACCATTTACATCAGATGTAACTGGATGTTTAAAATTCACTAATTTCAAGTCAGTTATGTCTGGTCATTAAGACCTTTATTTTAGATTTCAAGTAAGTACTGGGACTGTGTATTGGCAAGTGCGTTGGCTTAGTGTGTTTGAGGTAGGTGAGGTTTTTCTTGAGAAGCTTTCTGTGAGCCTGTGTGTTCTTTCAATGTGGGTTCAAACATGTGGCACTTGGGGGCCACGAGCATTTTTTTGTTGCTGATTAAAAGTGCAGCCTTTCCATGGGGAGTGTATTCTGTGTTCTGATAGCAGTCATATTTCTTCTACTGCTGTAAGAATCTTGTGACACCAGATTCTGACTTGAGAGGAAAACCTAAATTTGGCATGCTTGAGACTGAAAAAATGTGGTTTGATTTGTAACATTGCAGTCCCACAGCTATTTCAAAGCCTCTGTGCCTTGTGTGGGACAAGATCCTTGTGATCAAAGAAGGAATAATTAGTCATTGCAGTGTAAGAAAGATAAATCCAATCCAACAAGAGCATGCTTAAGTATTTTTAAATGAGTGCTTATTGGCATAATAGTGTGGGTCAATTTTATGATAGAACTGTTCTGAATTTATAATGATCTTGCATTTTCTAATTATTATAGGGTAACTGCTTAGAATGGACTGCACTGGTGACCAAGGGCCTGAGCATTGCAAGGCCTTTTACCTTGGCTTTAAAAGCAAAAGGAGCTTTGCACTTGCTGAGCCTGCTACTTTGATCTGTAGGTCTTGTAATATTTTGAGCAGATACAGAATCAGTTTTGCAAGCTGAGGTGGCAGCAGGAAGCAGATTTACTCAGTGGGCAGAATGAGTAATGAGGCCTGGTTCCTAGGGACCTGTTCCCTTTGCTTTAACCCTGCCCCACCTCTGTGCTGCTCTGCAATATTGCTGCTCTTCAATACTTTCAGACATCCTGTCCTCCTGTGCCTTGCAGTCTAATTAATAGGCAGATAAAGAGTCACTATATTTTGATTTTTCTGATCCATATATAAGTGCTGCCTCATCAGTTAACAACCCAGACAGACTAGATAGTACTGAGTTCATTAATTCAACATCATCTTCAGGGAGAAAGGGGATAAGAACACTCATTTAGCACTATCTCCTTTTTGTCTTTGCATGAAGCTTAAGGGAGAATATATCTGTGACCTCTCCAGCCATCTCTGTTGGATGGGAGGTTCATAGTTGTCTGGGAGAGACTCACTGACGCATAATACATCATTTGATATATATAATCTTTGTATCCTGAAAATGGAATCCCTAATCATTCTGCATGACTTATCTTTTAAAGCAATTGTCATTATTCAAAGGCAACTAAAAAAGAGTAAACATTTGGAAATTTTCTCTTTGATGTTACACAGGAGAATTCAGGTTCCTGATGTGACCTAGGCACATCAACAATGATAGTTTCTTCTAATTTTCAAAAACATTTGTATATGACTTTAGGAAGTTTTGTGCAACACTTGCTCATTATTAGATGTGAAGGTTCATTTCTAGACCTTTTTTTCTCTAATTAATGCAACACAAATTTTTGTGAGCTGCTTAATTTTCCCCCATCCCTCTTTTACTAACAGATGATGATGGACTGCGTCTTTCTGCTTTCCCCATCCTGATCTGAATTACTGTCATTTCAGTATTTCAGTCCTGTGCAATAGGACTGCAGTCTGTCAACCTGCTCTCAGTGCCTGTTTGCAGCATTGCAGTGATTAGCTATTGTTGCATGTGTTCATCCAGAGAGCTTAACTGTACTAAAGTTTGTCGAATATACTGCTTTTCAGTGTAATTATACTCAGTGGACAGATTCTTGATGGTTTTCTAGGAATGCTTATTGTTTGGTGAAATTTAACTTCCTATTTTTTCTTTTTGATTTTTACAGGATGTGCATTATTCATCATTTGGGCTACACTCTATCGTTGTGCCTTGGACATAATGATCTGGAATGCTGTGTTTTTGGTTGTCAACCTTTTACATTTCATATACCTTGTGTATAAAAGAAGACCGGTATGTATAATAGCTAAATTTCACAAGCAGTCTAAGTCAGATGCAAGAAAATGAAGTTTTCCCCATGTTGCTGGGCAAACCAATGGATTAGTACCCATTTTCAGCAGAATGCTTTTGTGTTTGGCCCAAAATCAGACACACTCTGGAAGCCTGCAACAACTCGTACCAAAAAAAAAAAGAGAGATCAAAACCTAACTGGCAATCACCTCTTCACCAAGTCAACACAGCCTGGGCAAGAAAGCAGCTAAGAAATTAGCTGCTTCCTCCTTTCCTGGCAAGGCAGCATGAAGCTTGACTTCTGGCTTGCCTAGAAAATAGCTTAAAACTAACTAGACTGATCTGTTACTAGACATTTGTAGATGTGTAGTAAATATTTCTAGTTCAAATTGCTCTTGAAGAGTCATCTTGCTACTTACAGGGTAAGTTCTTCTTTAGTCAGTATTGTTAATGCTATTATTTCAGCCTATTCAATCCATTTATGTCATAATCAAGATGCAGCACATGATGAAACTGCTTTGTATTTCTGCTAGTTAGCCGTGGCCATGCTGTCCAGCACAGACACAAAATAGCAGTTGTGATAATAGAGAGCCAGTGAGGCCAGACTCTGACCACTCTGTAGGTGTCCACAGTTAAATATCCCATGCAGGTACTCTGCTTTCTATTATGGGATGAACTCCTGTTGCAGTCTTTGCCGTCAGCCAGGTTAGTGTGTTCTGCCCCCCTTCAACCCAGCCACCAATTAAGCCTTTTATTAAAATCTTGAGGCTACTAATCTTCTGTCAGGTGGGACAGGAAATGGCCAACAAAGTCAGAAATTATTGCAAAAGGCAGGAATGTGCAGCTGATAGAAACCCATTTCCCTAGAAAACCAAGCCTTAAAACTTACCTGTATTTTAAAAGTGAATTGTGGCATCTTAAACATAGGTAATGGTCCTTGGGTTTGTACACATCCAACTCTTGCCAAAAATCTAAATAAAAGGTTATTGGAGAGTGAAAATGCATCCTGGGAGGATGTTGTACTGGTTTGGGCTTGAGTGAAAAAATGAACCAAACAAAAAACCAAAAATAATCACCTTGCAATGTGTAAGTCAATACTGAATGAAGAAAGAAAAACATTCTTTTGTAATTGTAGTTGTCTACTAAAAGCTGTGTTGGCATAGGTTGGTGTATTTTGTGCATTATGGTATAGATTTCATCCTATTGAAGAGACAGCTATTTTCCCTAAATCCTCTGGTAAACTTGTTAGCAGAATTATTTGTAGGAGTTAGGTTAAGTGGTAGAAGTGATTGAAGTACTCTGTAGGTGGATATAAAAAGAAGGAATTGTGTGAGAACATGAAACTTGACTGATAAACTCAGTCACCAAGGTTGGTAAAAAATTGCTTCTAAGAGAGGAAGGCCTGGAGGACCTGCCTTTAACTTTGCTTTCTCTTTCTGTGGCCCTTGCCCACTGGCAGCGTAACCACAGCAGAACTGAGGTGCTTGGCGCTCCCATAAACCCTGCACCATTGACACTCTGGCAGGCAACCACAGCACATAAAAAGAGGCTAAAGGTTAAATTGCATCTGTCTGCAACAAGTTGATAAATTGAGTACATGTGTTAAGAAAGGAAGAGGCTCTACCTACAGCAGTGTTCCTCCAGTGTGGAGCACAGATACATCCAAAGGTTGCCATCAGCAGGGCTGTGTGATCTGTGCAGCTTAAAAAGCTTAGCCAAAAATTAGTTCTGATAGACTAGCCAGGTAGTGCTGGTTCTTTGTATATTAAGATTTCATTTCAATAGCCTTCTTTCTATTAAGAAATTACACTATTTATGAATATTGCATGAACAATATTATGCTATTTTAAATGCTGTAATACATAATACTTTCATTATTAAAAATATATGAATCTTTGTTACAAGCTATGAACAACAAGCTTACTTGAAGTGATGCCTGGTAGTCACATGTCTTTTTTAGCTAACATGTTTATTTTGAACCCAAAGGCTGTTTTAAGTGTCCTTCCTATAGGAAGATAAGGAATAGGGGAAAAAATTTAAGATTCTTAGGAACTCATTTTTGAGTGGGATTTTCTTTCTGCAACTATTTTGTTGCCCATCTCAATCAGTTTTGGTCGTTCTCACAAAAGATCTTTTTAAGGAAAGAAAGGAATGGAAGAATAATTACAAGTTAGTCATAATACAAAATGAATAATTTATATGTTCAGTTGTTAAATATTTATTTTATTAAATGGAGCATGCAAAATCACAGTGAGTTTCTTTTCTTACCAAAATATTATTTCTGTGGTTTTCATTCCTTGGAGTTGGCTTTTTCAGTCTGAGTGGAAGCCGAGTCTATTCAGTGCCTGACTCGGAGTTCTGGCAGCATCCCAGAATATTTCAACCCCTGCGGAACAAAACATTACACCTACCCATATGGCTTGTTTGGAATATGACCCACAGGCATGACTGGAGGAGCAGTCAGCTGTGCTAGGAGGGTGAGCAGTGTTACAAGGGACCCCATCAGAAGCTACAGTCTGGCATCTGATTGTTCTTTAAGAAAGTGGCTACACCTGCTTTCTCCTCAGATATTCCACACTAGAGGAAGATCATGAAACATGAACCATGTGCTAGTTAACAGATTGCATTAACACTCCAGAGCCAAATCTTGTCCTCATGTCTCTGTGTGTGGTTTTGGATTCAGGAGTCTTGGGAGGTACTTAAATTCCTTTTTCTGATGAAAATATGTTTAAGTTGCAATGGCCATGTATAGAAAGAGATGCAAATTATATTGGTACAGCTGTTAAAAATGAAAGCATTCCTGGAGAACATGGTAAAACAAATAGTCATCTAACTTTGTGGGTATATGGAGCATATTTTGAAATCAAACAGCTCAGGGCAATCCTTAACACAATACAATTTCTCTTGAGGATTTGTTTTTAATGCTTGTTTTTTTCTGTGTAGATGTCCTCTGAGGTATTAAAGATTTGCAGCATAAAGATCATACAGGAAATTCAAAACCTGGATTTCATATAAATATAGTTTCTGGTGGAATATTTAACTAGCAATTGATTCCATGTGAAACCACTGTAGCTTTAGGTCAGTTGATGCACTGGGCAGAGTGAGCCCACGACCCCTGATGGCACACACCCACAAGAGCTGATGTCACTGCGAGGACATTCCTAATAATCTTGGAATAACGGTGGTGACTGAGAGAAGTGTGTGAGGAAGGGAGGAAAGCAAGTGCCACTCCTTTCCTCAAAAAGGGGAAGAAGGAGAATCCAGGGACCTGCAGCCTGGTCAGCCTCAACTTGATCTCTGAAAAGAAGGAACAGATAGTTCTGGAAACCATTTCTACGCACATGAAGCACAAGAAGGTAATCGGGAGTGGTCAGCAAGGATTTGCCAAGGGAAAGTCATGTTTACCCAACCTGATAATAGATGGATAAGAAACTGATTGAATGGTTGCATCCAGAGGGTAATGGTCAATGGTTCAGAGTCCTGACGGACATCAGTGACAAGTGATGTCCCTTTTGGGTCTTTATTGGGACCAATGCCATTTACTATCTTCATTAGTGGCATAGACAAAGGGATCGAGTGCACCCTCAACAAGTTTACAGATGAGTTGTTTGACACACCTGAAGGATGGGATATCATCCAGAGGGACTTGGACAAGCTTGAAAAGTGGTCCAATGGAAATCTCATGAAGTGCAATGTGACCAAGTGGAAGGTGCTGCACCAGGGTTGGAGCAACCTCTGGTCTCAACACATGCTTGGGGATGGACAGATGAAGAGCAGTCCTGGCCAGAAGGACTTGGGGGTCTCCTGGCGGATGAAAGGCTGGAGATGAGCTGGCAATGTGTGTTTGCAGCCACAGAAATCCAGTCATATCCTGGGCTGCGTCAAAAGCACTGTGGCCGGCAGGGCAAGGGAGGGAATTCTGCCCCTCTACTCCACTCTGGTGAGACCCCACCTCGAGTGTTGTGGCCAGCTCTAGGATTCTCAGCACAGAAATAGGGTACCTCTCCTACAAGGAAGGGCTGGGAGAATTGGGATTGTTCAGCCTGGAAAAGAAAAGGCTTTGGGGTGACCTGGTTGCAGCTTTCCACTACCTGAAAGAAGCCTACATGAAGGATGGAGAGAGACTTTTTATTAAGGGCGTGTAGTGACAATATAAGGGGGAATGGCTACAAACTGAGAATAGGTTTAAATTAGATATTAGGAAGAAATTCTTTACTGTAAGAGTGGCAAGGCACTGGAACAGGTAGCCCAGAGAAGATGTGGATGCACAATCCCTAGAAGTGTTTAAGGACAGGTTGGATGGGGTTCTGAGCTACCTGGTCTAGTGGAAGATGTCCCAGCCTATGGCAGACAGGTTGGAACTAGGTGATCTTTAAGGTCCCTTCCAACCCAAGCCATTCTAGGATAACCATCTATGAAGAAACAACTGACCAGATAGATAAGAATGGTGAATATCCTCTGCCTTAATTTCAGTAGGGTTTTCAACACTATCTGCTGTAAAATCCTGATAGAGAATCTGTTGAAGTGTGGCCTGCATGAGGACACAGTGAGATGGATTGGAATTTGGCTGAATGGCTGGGCTGAGTGTGTTAATCAGAGGTAAGATGTCTAGTTGGAGGTGTCTACCGTATATATACACTAGTGTGTGGTGTGTAGCCTTGGAGCCAGTGCTAGTCCCAGCACTATTTGATGTCTTCATTCATGATCTGCGTGGTGGAGCAGATGTGTACCCTGATGACACAAAACCAGGAGGAGTGGCTGATAGGCCAGAAGGTTGGGGAGCCATCTGAAGGGGCCTCAGCAGGCTGGAGAAATGGGCCAACAGGAGCCTCATGGAGCTGGACAAAAATTGGAGTCCTGCACCAGGGGAGGAATAACCACATGCATCAGCACATGTCCTGGACTGACCAGCTGGAAAGCAGCTTTGTAGAATAGGACCTGCAGGTCCAGGAGGAAGAGATGAAGATGAGTCAGAAACTTGCCTCTTTCTCTTCTTTTCTGCCATTTTTTGGTTGCTTTTCCTTATTCTCTGTTCTATATATATTTTGGGTTTTTTTCATTATCTGATGTGTATTGTTCTAATTTGTCTTCCTCATGGAACACATGCAGGCTTTATTCAGGTTGCCTCTGTTTTCAGGAAGGCTGTAATATTCTCATCCCCTGCTGCCTTCATTCAGGAAAGATTTCCAGGCTTGGGATTTCAGCCAATATCCTTTCCCTCATTGCTGCTGCCTGATTTGGGTGGGCTCTTATATGTGGAATGTTCAGCTGGCAATGTTTTTTGTTTGTTTGTTTGTTTTTTGTTTGTTGGGTTTGTTTTTTTTTTGCTCCCTCATCACATGTGGTTTCAATATAATTGGTTTGTTTTTCAGAACTTGCTTTTCTACTGCAAGTAAGTCAAGAAGCTCAGGGATGAGAGGAGCTCCCAGGAGGGCCTGAGAGATAGCCAGAGTGACGCATTCATGTGGTGTGAAAGACAACCTCATTTTTTTTTCTCTGTATAATTCTTGCCCAAGTCCCATTCCCTATTATATCAACAGAATACTCAGCAGGCTCCTTGTGTGTGATTTAATGTGCCACTTGGATGGAACATCATTGTAAAGCATCAGTGTGCCAGCCTCGCTAATTTTAGATAAGGTTTTGGTCACCGGGTCACAGGCAGTGTTTGTGGATAGACATCACACATTTACCACTTCTTTCCTTGCTTAAGCATGATGAAGCCAAAGCTGTTCTTTAAGCTAAAGCATATGTGCAGTCTTATTAAACTCAAGTTTAATAATTTTTAAGTAATTCTTCTGTGTTTATTGAGGTCTCTTGTCTTTTCAATCCAGATCAAGATAGAGAAGGAGCTTAGCAGCCTCTACAAGAGAATGTTTGAACCTCTCCATGTGCCTCCAGAGCTCTTCCAGAGACTAACTGGACAATTCTGCAACATTCAGACTTTAAAGACAGGTCAAGCCTATGCAGCAGAAGATAAAACATCAGTTGACGATAGGCTAAGCATCCTGCTGAAGGGGAAGTAGGTTCTATAAAAGCTTGGGGACAGTCTTATGCTTTGTGTGATGGTTGAATAAATTAGAAAATTATTGAGTGGGTTTTTTTAGCTTTTACCATGTCATTGTTTGTGGCATGTTATGGTCTATGGTCTCAGTAGTCAAATAGTCTACATTTTTAGACTATTTTGTGACACCATTTTCAGATGATGGTGATATCTCTTATTGGGAGCATACTGTGTATCCACTTACGTGTGCAGCTGCATGGATTTTAGTGGGAATTGTATTTGTGTAATACCAAAGGTAATGTCTTGCAAAACAAGCAAGAGATCTGTTTGAGTCTTAGATATCTAAGTCATCTTCTCAGTCCATTCTCAGGTTTTAAGTTTAAAAAATATGCATGAGGGAGGGAAAAGTATCCTTCTTGCAGGCTTTAAAACAGCAGGCCTTTGGAACTGATTCACTGCACCTGTACATGCAAGTAGAGAGGGGCAGGTGCACTGCCCAGAGGCAGACAAAACCCAGGTGAGAAAGGGTGAAATATATACCCATGGCTAATCGGTAATCTTGAAACTCATACTAAATTCTGGCAAATACTTTAACCAGTTTCTGTTGACAGCAACAGTGATGTCAGGCTTTGTTGCTTTTCTTACTCCTTACCACAAAGATACTTATCTAAGGGAAGCCTGATTCTGGTCTGGCTGTATAACATAACCTTTCTCATATTGAGTAACAATGTTTTGTGGGTACACACCATGTTCGTCAATTCTCTGTTTGTCTGGCAGCCTGTTCTGCTTGGAATCAGCAGAGGTTTAGGCAGAACACAGGGTAGCTCTGGGAGTGATATTCCAGAAGATGAACATGGTTTTTCCATGGTTCCATGGTTTACCTACTGTTTTACTGTTGGTAGTAGTCCTACCTTAATTTAGATTAAATTAATTAGTCTCCAGGATTTTAAAATGTTGTTTCATACATTTTTAATTCCAGAATGAAGGTGTCTTATCGAGGGCATTTTCTGCATAATATTTACCCCTGTGCCTTTATAGATTCTCCTGAATTTCGATCAACGCAGATGAACCGGGGTGAGAAATTCCAGGTACACTTTGTTTTAAATGTCACTGGATATGAGCTGATGAGACCATTTAAAAAAAATAGAGTATAAATTTGATCAACAGTGAACTGTTTGACTCACATTATTTTGCTAACCTTCTAGTACAGGTGTTTGAAGATGGACCGTATCAAATGCTGCAAAACAGTATTACAATGGTGTTTACTGAACAGTCTGGATTTTGCTATTCTGTCCTCTTTTACTGTTCCTGAGATTATTTTGTGTTAAGAGATTGTTCAGGACAAATAATTTAATAGGCAGTTTTGATGAGAAAAAAGATTATATAAGCAGGTCTCATCACTGGTTCAAAAAAAAGAAAAGGGAAAATAATTATTGTAGTAATGAAAGTCTAGAAGTTCAGGCACTAGCAATTAGAAATTGGTATTTATAAAAGTGTATTCATACTTCTGTCATTTTGGAATTTGTTAAAGCAACATAAGCTGAAACTTATGTTGGTATTTTGAATTAAAATATTCATATGGGGAATGATAAGGGTCTATGTCTCTAGCAGTGTAAATATGCTAGTACATAAAGTATAGTTTGGGGGGTGGAATACTTTTAGAGAAAGGGGGGTTTTTCCCCACAGAAATGGCTATTTTGTTACCTCTTTCTTGATGTTCTTTAGCTAGGTATGTATAATAATAACCGGATTGTGACTGACTGATACATCCACACTGGTACCATGGTAGAAGGGGAGGGAGGGACAGCAGTGTAGATTCTAAAATCAGTGATTGATGTCATTCAGTCAGTGGTTATATGTTCCAGTCAAATATTAGGCTTAGTGCCAGGGGGAGAGACTTATCCAGATGCATTCATTTCACAGCAGTGAGGCATCCCACAGCCTGGCTGCCCTTTTGGCACAGCCCTTTTCTCTTGGAAGCAATTTGATACGAATCGGTCCCTCTCAAGGGAAAAGGTTCGGGCCTCAACTTCTGTCTGCCTTGAAAGCTGTAATCTGGAGCAGTGTCCCTCCTTTACTCGTGGGTTCTCTTGTTACTGCTGTGTAAACACATCAGCCTTGCTGTTTCAACAGCACACAGATTCAGTCCTAAGGACCCCATCTGCTGGCAATGCTGGCGAATTCTTCTCAGCCTGTGGGCTTATATTACAGCCTGTGGGTTTAAAAATCCATGGATACATGACAGTTTTCCATTATTTCTTGCACTTTATGGTTTTTAATTTTTTTTCAGGACGTAATGTTATCTTGTAAAAGCAGAGAGCACCTGATTTATTCACAGATGACCGGCTTTCCCTTGCAAAACATGCCCCTGGGTATGGCCAGTGTGGGTTTTGGTGCGTCATTGCCCTCTGCTGGCATAGGGGGACAAACTTGGCAGGTCCAGCCTTCCTTGAGAGGGAGCAAGCTCCCCTGTAACTATCCATACCTGGATTATCAATAACTGAGCAAAGAGAGCCTTGGCTCAACTGCTACAAAGTAGTACTTGTGGGATCAGCAGGGCTGACAGTTACATGAGGAAGATGGAAATATTTTTTTTAAATCACTAAAAACTCTTTGATGGAGACCTTTGGGTGATAACAGTTTTTCCTGTTTGGTGACAGTGATCTAAAATAAAACCAAGTTACATATAGGCCTTTTGCAAATATTGTCATCATTATAGGAATGCCTTCATATATAAATTTCTTACATAAATGCTTTTACAGATTGGGAACTGCTGAGAGATTTTTTTCCCCTGTTATTATCCCATTTTTTTGCTGAAAAACAAACTGGCTATGCATACTAATTAAAAATATAATGATAATAAACAGCTGAGAATTTTTAAATTTGTAAATTTCACATTCTAAGGGGTACCAAAAAGTCTTATGGCTTTAAGAGTTATTTTAACTGGAGACACAAATAAAATGGTGTCACTTATTTTAAAGCATGATTAAATGTGTTCATCTTAAAACATTTTTGAATGTGCTAATTCTGAGCATGTATTTTTTTTTTCAGGTCACCATTGTTGCAGATGATAACTGCAAGTTCCTGTGCTGGTCCAGGGAAAGGCTGACTTACTTTCTGGAGTCTGAGCCATTTCTTTATGAGATCTTTAAATACCTTATTGGCAAAGATATTACAAATAAACTTTATTCATTGAATGACCCAACCTTAAATGACAAGGTAAGCAACTTAAGTTTTGGTTGGGAATTTTCCTCCCACACACAAATGTGTTTTTACTTCAATTTTAAATGCTCTTAAAGCACCTTATTTTAACCTGCTGCCATCAGCTGCTGAATGCGCACTTGTGGCCTTTTAGTGCCAAGGTGTGAGTCAGTGCAACATTTCTGTCAGAAGCAATATTGGTTAAAGTTAGCACAGTAATCTACCAGAAAGATGAGTAACTGAGATTCAGAACTGATCAGCTTGTGGAAATATTTCTAGCTAACTATTAGCCATGACAGCCAGTAGCTAAAAAGATGCATCTC
Source organism: Pardalotus punctatus (assembly GCA_013400915.1). Taxonomy (NCBI): domain Eukaryota; kingdom Metazoa; phylum Chordata; class Aves; order Passeriformes; family Pardalotidae; genus Pardalotus; species Pardalotus punctatus. Next base: position 156,581 of record VZTX01015518.1, read on the forward strand.
CCTGGATATTGTTTCTCACTAACGAATGAGTGCTTTTGTACAAAGCTTCAGAGTTTTTGCTTAAAAAATTTTCCTGCTCAGGGCAAATAATTATGTAATACTGATCGCTCAGAAGAATAACTTCAACGTGTCTTTGAGAGCTGCAAATAAAAAGGAGCAAACTTTATGTTGATATGATGCAGTTAGTGGAAGGAATCGTAAAATGCATATGAAATATAAATAAATATAAATACATATAAAGCATTAAGCAGTCTGGGTATAACACATTCTTTGCCTGTAGAGGGAATGTGGTTTAGGTGTCCTGGTAAATGAACCGGGTGTAGTAATGAATATATTAACTATAGTCCTTATCATACCTTTTATGGGTTAAAAAATCCACCAAATTTTACCCCTCCTTTGACTCAACATCTGCACACACTTTAACTTCAGTTTGTACTGAGTCTTTGTTTTTACTTGCAATTGTGACATAAATTTAAAATTATAGTAGCTGGTTTATTATAGTAAGTTTTGAAAATGTATGTTGTAAAAATTGAGTGAGCATTTGGGAAATTTGTGGTATCTTTTTACTCTTCCTAAAATAAAAATCCTGTTGCATGAACTCATGCTACATAACTTAAGATGAGAACTGTCAAATAAATTCTTAATTTTCCCATTTTCAGCACTCCATGTACATGTCACTTCTCACAAGCTTCATTGTCAAATATAAATATTATTGGTGTCTTTAATGCCTTTAACTGGTGTCAATCTCACCAGAAAATGTTGTGGTTGATTTCTGTACATAGGGGACAACTGAAATAAATTGAGTATTGATTATTCATATTCAAGATGGTAGTAAGAAGGTAAAATTATCTTTTTTTTTTGTTGTTGTTGGAAAACAGAAGAGTATTTATTTATTTTGGACATAAGGAAGCTTGTGATTTTCTCCTACCTAAGGAGACCTTCACTGTTGTTGGGAAAATAGTCATTCCTTTCTGCATGTAATAGGCTACTAGTTCCTGACTTTTAAAATTCAGTAAAGTGGAGTTATCCATTATAGAATTGTCATTGATTGCTACCTTTCACATGTACCTAAAATAGCATTCTGACTTGCAGTAATACCTAATGAGGTACAATGTATAGCTTCATATAAATGTTATCATACAAAGGCTCCTCAGGAAGGCTGCTCAAAGAAAATGGAAGCTCCTCAGACCATTTGACAGGCAGAGGATAATGTTCACATGATTTAGTTTGCAGTAGAATCAAGAGATAAATGATCATCTGCTGGGAAGGAATGACATTCACCACTTTTCTAACATGATGGAATGAAAAGACAGGAAACTGAACATGTGTCTGTTAAGTTATAAATTGCCTCTATATATAGCATGCTGTTTTGTTTCGCAAGGAGGAGCTTGCATTAACAGTACATTTAATTGCAGAGCATCATACCTAAATAATGAATTACCAGGTAATAAACCCCAAGATTTCTGTAAAAAAACACATGAAAATTCCAGTGCAAAAGCAATTTGAAATTGAATAATTAATGTGCAGTTTCATACTTGTCAGTGTTCCAATTCCAGTATATTACTGGCATTTTCTATTGTCATTTAAATTGATTTACACTGCCTGGAATCTACTCTTATAACAATTTTCTTGCATAACTGTAGCTGAGACCAGAACATCTATTACAAAGGAAATACTAATTTTCCATTTTTATTCTAATTTGCTTGATTTTTTTTAAAAATAATTTTAAATAATAATTGTTTTCTTTTTTAGGCTTCAAAGAAGATTGATCGTCAGCCTAGCCTTTGCTCTCAGCTCTCTGTGATGCAGATGAGGAACAGTATGGCCAGTACCAGTGACAGTGAGGATGGCTTGCAGATGTTTCTTCGTGGGACTTCCTCTGCATCCTCTCTTCGTGAGTGCTCAGAATAGTTTGTGCCAGTTTTGAACACAGCTTGTATTGACAATTAGAGGTTACTGCAGAACTCTTGTTGCCCTCTGTGGGAGCAGACTCCAGCTTTTTGGGTGCTGCTGTGCATCAGCTAAATAAAGGCACCTAACTAGAGGGCAGTCATTAGAGGCAGGAGATTTTGTGTGCTAAATTGAGATACCTCATGTACATACTGGGAAAAAAAATCAGCATGTGTGGTAATAATCTTTGGCATAATGTTTATGTTTAGACATAATATGGAATGTTTATAGTAATGGGGCAAAACTGAATGTATAGTGCCCGTCACCGTCGTACATCCTTTGGTCTATGACGGGGGCTTGTCGAAATTAAAAACCTAAACAAAACATTTCCCCTCAGCAACTTGATGTTCTACTCTTCCTCCTGAGAGTGTTTGTATTGACAGGGTCTGGAGAAATGTGGTATACAACAAATATTTTGAAGTCACCTGGAAAATCACCAAGTATCCTGTCAGGCTCTCCTCTCCTGTGCTTCTTCTGACAGGAGTAGTAGAGAACAGATGAAGTGAGAGAATAAACCTGACCTTTTTGCTTCTATTCTGGTAATTCATTCCTTCATGGAAATGTTCTAAATTTTTCTTTCTAGGCTTTTGCTATTGTTTATTTTCAGTTAGCCTGAATTCTGAAAGCAATGTTTGGACAAAAAGCTCCAGAGGATGCTCAATTTTTGCATTTGGCATAAGCTTTTAGTTTGATGGCATTTAAAAAGATCATATAGGATTATTTATTTTGATTTGGGAAATTTTTTTTAGTGATTAGAATTCAAATATATGAGGAAAAAAATCACTGACAGTTATTTGTTATGGTTAAAGTCTCTGCAAAGAAGAGGAAGTGTTTTCAAATATTTGCATTTTTCTGTTTAATTATCTGTTTTCCATTGTGTTCCTCACAGTTTGGATCCAGGAACATCTTCAGACTTGAAGGGCCTATCTGGTTTTAGTCCTTAACATTGGTGTAGTCTGCATGCCCAGATAGAGATGGAGGCAAAAGCCCTGCTAGTGCTTCACCCTACTAGAATATCAAGGGTGACACCTGGGGTATAGTTTGATGAAAATTCCAGTTTTCTTTTTCTCCTCTGTTCCCTGCAAGGACATTTGGAATCACAGTATAGTTGAGGTAATAAGAGACCTCTGGAGAACATCAGGTCCAGCCTCATGTCCAAAGTGAGATCAGCTAGAGCAGGGCCATGTCTAGTCAAGCTTTGAATATTTCCAAGCTGAAAGATTTCACAGACTCCCTGGGTAACCTGCTCCAGGCACTTACCACCCTCATGGTGAAAAAATTTCCCTTATTACAACTCATGGTTGTTCTTTGTTCTTTAGTGCATGCCTCTGAGAAGAGTCTGGCTCTCTCTTCTATGTTTCTTCCATTAGGTAGCCAAAGAGAAGAGTCAGATCCCCTGGGAGCCCTCTGTTCCCAAGGTTGAACACACCCAGCTCTTGCAGCCTCTCTGTCACTGCTGCAGCCTCTGGCCATCTTGGCTGCACTCCACTGCTCTCGCTCCAGTGTGTCCGTGCCTTTCTTGTACAGGGAGGCACAAAATTGGACACAATACTCCAGATCCTGTCTCACAAATGCCAAATAGAGGGGATTAATCTCTTCCATTGACCTGCTGCCTGTGCTCTCGCTTATATGGCTCAATATATGCTGGTGCTGTGGCCTGGTGTATGGATGGCACTCTTCACTGCAGGCACATTCTGCTGGCCCATGTTCTATGTTGTGTCCACCAGGACCCCCAGGTCTGTTTCTGCAAAGCTATTTTCCATCCAGCTGGGCCTAGGCTGGAATGCTGCATAGGTGTGTCGTGTTGCGGGTGCAGGGATTTGCCTTTCTTGAACGTGCCGTCTCTGTCAATTCTTTTCTCTTGAGAAGAACGAAGCTTCACTTTAAAAATTTTAAAAGATTTATTAAGGAAAAAAATTAACAATAAGGGAAGCCCATAACACAAAGTTGCAGCACTGGGTGCATGGCTGGTCTGGCCAGAGGCACGCCCGCTGGTGCCCCTGCAGCCGCTTTTATGCTCCTTTGGCATCAATCAAGGGTCCTGGATACATTTGTCCAATCTGGGATTTGGCTGTCCCCTTCCTGCCCCTCTGCCCACCTGTTTGGGGTGGTCTGCCCTAGCTCCTCCCTTATGGGGCGTGGGTGTCTTTGGACTGGCACCTTGATTGATGCCTGGAGAGATCTTTCTGGAAAGGTTCTCGGTGGCCCCTGTCGGCCATCTTTCCCCTATGTCTAACAGTTTATTTTTTTTTGACATTATAAACATTGAAGAAAACCATCCAAATTAACAACCAGCAGGGCCTTATATATATGATAACAGTTGTCACTATCAGTAATTTATATAATGGGGGGGTGTACAAGGAAGGGGGTCATGATGATAATATTATAACTTATTAAAATAATTAACCAATCAACTTATTAACAGTCATAACAAGTGATGATACAACAAATTAACTCATTAACTCCTTTTTAACACAAGAGAGTGAACCTCACCCTTGGCCATTTATAACACTCTTGTTTCCGATGGCCTGTCCAGCCTCGCTGCCCTACCCTCTGACCTGTCAGCAGTTTCCCTCACGACTTGGCTCTTGTCTGTGAACTTGGAAGGAGTGCATTCCGTCCCATCATCCAGGTCATTCATATCTTGAATGTTATAGGCCTTGGTATTGGCCCTTGAGGGACACTGCTGGTGACTTACTACCTGACAGCTGGATTTTGTACTGCTGTTCACCACCCTGTGAACTTGGCAGTACAAAAAGCTTTTCATGCAAGCTGCAGTCCATGTATCCAGTCTGTTTCTTACCCAGTTTTCTGAAAGGATTCTGTGGCAGACTGTGGAGAGCTGTGCTAGCATCTGGGTAAACAATATCCACTATGCTCCATTCATCCACGGAGCTCGTCATCTCCCCACCAAGGGTGGAAGGTGGTCAGAGTGATCAAATGCAATCAGCATCTGTGATGGCTTTCCCAGTCACCTTCCCATCCCTCATGTGCTTGGACATTGCTTCCAGGAAGACAAACTCCATAATCTTCCTGGGAGCTGAGTTTAGACTGATAAGCTGGTAGCTCTCTGGGTGCTCCTCCTTGCCCTTCATTAAAATGGCTGTGATGTTGGCCTTTTATTTGTCTCCCCTGACCGCAGTCATCTTTCCAACATGAGAGAGAGGGGCTTTGCAATTGTGTCAGCCAACACTGGGTTGTAACTTGGATACAGCCCACATGGATCCAGAGTGGGCTGCAGTGTTTAATCAACAGTTTAAATTGGATGTAAATCAACAGTGGCTGTTGATTTACATGGTCCCAGGTCAAGCTTTCCTGTCACTCAAGTATCATTTGGTCTCTACCACTGGATGCAGAGCCCTAGTAGGCCTCAGGGCAAACCTGCAAAGCAAAAAAAAACAAAACAAAAAAAGATACTGAATATCTCGGGCTTTTTCATGTCCCTGGGTCCAGTGCATCACTGAACTGTGGTCTCGCAGTTTTCCTGTCTTTCTTCTGTCACTGATTTATTTCTAGAGGCCTTTCTTGTTGCACTTCACTAGATCCAGGTCTAGCTGAGCTTTGGCTTCCCTCATTTCATCACTGCATGCTTGGACCATGGTTCTGTATTCCCCCCAAGGAGCTCATCCCTGCTTTCACTCAGAGTGTGTGTGTGAGCTCTGCCAGAACTTTCCTGCTCCTCTATGCCAGCCTTCTGCCATGCTCGCTCAGCTTTCTGTACACTGGAATGGACTGTCCTTGTGTTTTGAGGAAGGTGTCCTTGGAGATCAGCCATCTGCCTTGGGTCCCTTAGCAGGCCATGTCCCGTGGGTTCCCCTGGGCACAGTCCCCTGTCCTTAGGGTTGTAATTCTGCTATTTGTCTTGCACACCTCTCAGTACCTTGAGCTCCATCAATTCCTGGATACTGCAGCCAAGATTATCATCAGCCTTCAGCTCCCTGATGAGTTCTTCCTTGTTCATCAGTGACAGGTCCACCAGAGTGCCTTCCCTAGTTGACTCATCGATCACTTGTGTGAAGAAATTTTCTGCTATGTTCCAGAAACCTCCTGAACTGCCTGCTTCCAGCCCTGTTGCCTTTCCACCAGATCCTGGGGTGGTTAAAATTCCCCACAAGTACCGAGGCCTGTGATCCGGTTGTTGAAAGAAGGCTTCCTGCTACTCGCTCTTCTTGATCAGGCAGCCTGTAGCAGGCTCCTGCCACGAAGTCTCCTGTGTTGGTCTGTTCTCTGATCCTTACCTTTAAGCCTTCCAGTGGCTTTTCACCTGTTCCATGCACAGCAAAGCTCCATGAAATTGAAGCCACTCCTTTGCATAGAGAGCCTTTGGGTGAATATGTACACCCAGAAAGGAATTGTAAAACTGTGTTTATGCAATTAGTTAGAATTAAAATGTCTCTTTCAGGCTTAACAGCAAAACTCTGACACCAGTATTTCAGCTTTGGGACAAAGTAATTTAAATGCATGGCAAGTTCAGCTGTAATTATGTAAATCCCCAAGATGCATTTATGCTTAGCACATACTTGATAAATACACTTTTCTCTGTTGTACTTTTCCTTGGTTTATGTACCCTTTTTTGGTATACAGGGTGTGCTTTCCCTGAGAGAGAGGTTTATGTATCTTTTATGTTCTGACATTCCCCAGCCCAGCTGAGGCAGCAGCCTCCCAAGTCTAGTACTTTCCCTTACTTTTGGGGAGGCAGAGGGATTGCCCCTACACAAGTGCAATATACACCACGGGAAATACTGTTATTTGTTTCTCTTTGCATTTTGCTTGTGATATTTATGACTTCTGTAAAAGGTTTATTTATGTCCTTGAACTGTAATCCTTCAATCTTTGTTTTTGCCAAGAGCTTGTTAGTTATTCCTGGGTACTGTCATTGTCAATCATGGCATTACTACCAAGGTGAGCTCTACTTAAAGATTTGTATTCAATGTGGATCATGGCCGTGTATGCACTTTTTTTCAGATCACAGGGAAAGCTGAACAAAAAATCTGCCATTTACCTTACCCCTGCTATGTTTTCAAAAACCTTCTCCTGGCTGCTCTCAGTCAGGGTATTTTTTGTCTGTTTTTTTAAGATTTAATACAAGGCACATGCTGAAGCTTATAGTTCCAGTGCTGTTCCCTGGATCTTCCTTCCACAGGCACACATTTGTTTATTTAGAACAAACAAATATAATCCAATTTTGTGGAAAACATGTGGAAACTACAAACTTTTTTTTTTTAACATTAGAATAAAAAAATGAATGAAAGGAACTTACCTGTATGGGAACTCTATGGGAATACTGTTTTGTCATTGCTAGGCTACTGTTTCATGGACAGAAGGCTCCCATTACAAATATAAACTTTGACTACTACAAAACAAATAACTTTTCTTCTCCTAATTTCCATAATCTTGAGAAAATGAACATTTATATTTTTGTATAATCACAGCTTTTGAAATGATACTTTTATCAGTGCTATAAATTATAAGCTTTGACTCATTTTCTCAAGAAATTAATATTAAGCCTTTTTTTAAAGTGTTTGGTAATAAAAGGGTTGAAATTACTAATTAGTAGGTCCCAAACTACAATTACTAAAAAAAGTGTGTTTTGAATTTAACTAAGAAACCCAACTAACTGTTTGCTTTTATATTAAGGAAATAACCAACAAGAGTTCTATAATGCTTACGGAGTGAGTCGTTTGCAGCATGATGTTTTCTGTTGATAACATCACATTAATTCAGCAGGCATCCTCAAAAAGGTATTAAAGTGGGGTTTGTTTATCATGTGACACTTGTGCTTGGCATCCATGGTCCATCTGTGTGTAATTCATTAGTAAGTGAAATAGATGTATCTCTTTTTCCAAGATTTCAGTGAAGCAAAAATAATTTCAACCTAATCACAAGTGTATTTTCACTTGACTTTCAGTCCTTTAAATAATATTTTGGTATTAGTATCTATTCTGTAATTCTGTTGCTTGACAGCCATTCACATATTTTTTGCAGTCTCTTTTTCTGTGGTACTTGGTTTAGATAGCTCAGATTTGCTGGTCTATGCAGCTGTATTTGTTAACTTCTAAGCTAAGCAGCAATGTCAAAAGGTTTTGGTTTGGTAATGCTTTTAGTGGTATTATCAAATTATATGCTCCCAGCTTGTGGTTTCCAAAGCAGGATTGGGTTTCACAGGAATTTCAATATGTATTTTGGTTTAGGCCCTCAAGAAAGGGCAACAAAATGTAGTGAAAGGAAGGTCTGACTGAGTCACTTGAACATCTGTCCAACACTGGATAATGGCATCAATAGACAAAATTTTGTATTTGGAACAAATAAGAGCATGTCTTTGAAACAGGCTGAGAGAATTAGACCTTCTATTGGATCCTGTTGTACAAACTTATGGCTGCTTACTTCTGTTTTCTGGAGAGAATGAAGTACTTTTAAACAGAAGAAAACCATTTAAAAATAACAATAAACTACACTAAAACAAAAACATAAAAATAAAAAAAAAAAAAGCTGGAACTGTAACTCAGCATTTTCAGGCACTCTTTCACCTTTCAGTGCCTCCCAGCAAAGTTAATTATATATCCAGATGTAGCCATAGACTTTGGATGGGTTACATTAGCCAATCAATTGATCTAGTTATTCTTTTCTTAGGCCATAAAACTCATCTGTGTGCAAAGAAATGTTTAACAATTTCAGTATCTAGAAATGTATTTGAGTAACCATGTATTATGGCAGTTTAAGTAGGTTTCGAATGTCAAAAGAAAATACTAATACATTTTTAACATAAAAAGTTCTAAAATGCCAATTCCAGTGTCTTTATAAAAGTGATTTAAAAATGCAGTAATACAGTAACTTGCTGGTCTTGCCTGCAACTGTATTTTGTTCTGTGTGTAATACATACGGTGCAAATGAGTTCTTCCTCATAAGTGGGCTTCCTTAACACAGCACTTTACTATATATCTGATAAACTTTAAAAATTTAAGAGTGTGTTATGGTTATCAGTATTTTTTTCAAGAACATTTGACTTTTTAGCTTGTATGTAAAGAGTCTGTTAACAGGTTCACTATCTCTTGCTGTTTTCTTCTCAAATGGTATTTCAAAGATTTCCATAATCTTTTTGGCCATCATGTACTAGCTGTTTAGAGCCTCATACTGTTGTGGTGGTCTAACTCTGGAAGAGGGTACTGAGAGAAAATCATGTTCACATGTAGATTCAATTTCAGAGTGAGCAATGGAAAATACAACTGTTCAGCTGATGTCAAAGGAGTTCTCTGGTTTGACCCTCATGCTGAAAATTTAAGTGCAATAGAGGTAGTTTGCAGTAGTAACTTGCTCAAATACTCCATTTAATGCTGTGCCAGTAATAGCTGTGCTGTGGGCTCTGCTCTGGCAAACAAGTTGCTGCTTGTAGTAAAGGTAGTTTTGTTGCAGTGAAATCACTATCAGTCAAAAGTTATGTGATCTTTGCTGGTTAATCTTGTTTTCTCTGTGGCTGTTTATGGGGATATGTGTCTTGTGTAAGTTTTACATTACCATGCTGTGTAAAACTTATGAAGATGTGTCAGGGGAGATTTAGGTTCGATATTCGGATAAGGCTCTTCACTCAGAGTGTGGGTGGGTAGTGGAAGAGGCTCCCCAGGGAAGTGGCTCCAACATCAAACCTGACAGAGTACAAGAGTATTATGCCTGAGTTCAAGTGTGTGGACGACACTCTCAGGGTGTCCTGTGCAGGGCCAGGAGCTGGACTTGATCCTGGTGAGTCACTTCCAACTCAGCACATTCTATGCTTTTATGCTTTAAAGGCAGTTGTGGAGTTGATCATGTGCCCACCCAAGGTTTGCCCAGTGCACGGAGGAACTTTCCCCACAGCCAGGCAAGTGTGCAGATGTACACACCTTTTGTACTTGAGGCAGCCATTCGTGTTGCTGTAATTGAATGGAGACAAGTCAGTGGGTGAGTGTAATGGTGAGAAAACAATCCCCAAGGAACAAGCAGTGGGCACCTCGTGCAGTCAGGGTTTGCGCTGAATTTGGGGAGAATGCTGTGTCTATGGTTAGCAACATGCATTGCTGGTTTATAGCAGTGTGGCTGTCCCATGGCTAGAATTTCCTGGTGCTCGTGGCCAGATAACAAAGAAACCTTCACTTAGAAAATCCTCTCATGAAGAAACTAGGGCAGAATTATCAGATTGTGTACACTTTATATCTACTTTGTCACCAGTAGGTGTATGCATCAGGGGAATGTTGCTAAATTAATTGGTAATTTCTTTGTAACTGTGACAGGCCCAGGCCGGACATCTCCTTACCTGAGAACTTCAGCAAAGATGAAGCCAATAGAAGAAAGTGTTGAAGATGATGTCTTTGAAGCACCGTCTGCTGATAAGCTTGAGCTCCAGCAGCTGCCTTAAACAGATATGTCCTCAGGTGTAGCAGAGCTTGCACAAAGCTCCAGTGCAAAATGAAAAAGTTAAATTTGGGAGGAAACTGAAAGCTAAGCCCACCTCTCCATGTTTGAATTTACGCAGCATATTGCCAGTGGCTTCTAGATGGAAATGTCATGTTTTATTTTACTTCTAAATAAAATAAATAAAAACTTGTATGTGTTTTTTTGTTTTCTGTACATGGGTGGTTACTTTTTTACTACTTTGACTTTTGCCATTATGAATTTCGTATAATGTGGCTGACTAGCCTGAAATTTCTAGACTTATTTGGTGGAGAATATCCCCAGTTTCTTTTACCTATGTTTCTTTGAAGTCTGTATCTTAGTGTTTTCAGTGGGAGATTTTGAAACTCTGTTTCCAAAGCCATGTTGCTGTTACCAGCCATCATTCTTGTGACAGCCTCATGTAAAAAGCACACTGATTTATTTTGGTAGGTATTTGCCTCTAGAATTTCCCACCCTGACTGCTTGACTCTACAATGGTAATAATGACTTCAATTTTTGTTTTTCTTGGCTGAAGATTTAAATTTAATGCTGCCTTTTCAACCTTGACTTTTTCTCCTTTAGGCACCTGTATTACACTGAAGTCCATGCTTTTCCTTAGTCTCACCTATGGACTGATTCAGCTGTTCTGAATTAACCTTTTCCCAAAGTGACACAGAAATGACACTTGATGTAGAAAATTCTGTTCAAACCCCAAAACTCTGGGTAGCTGCAAGTACAGTAAAACACAGTCTGATAAAGGGAGACATTGGGAAGCTTTTATGAGAGGCACTTGTACCAGTTCTGTCTGTGGTGTGTGGAGACATGTAGATGGTAGCTGTACTATGTAGCTTTGGCAATTCTTGAAAATCATGGAACAAATCACTTACTTTAACTAAATATAACAGAAAATAACTACTCTTCCATTTATTGAATTGCACAAAACTGATCTTTAGAATAATAGAAGTTTGGTGTCAACTCTCAAGCAATTAGAAGTGTCACAGTCTGGGTTTTTTTGTTTGTGTCATTCCATATTATTTCTAAAATTTATGCTGACAGAACATCCTTGAATCAGCCTGCACCCAAGTTATATAACCCACTTCTTCCCTTCTTAAAAGATCATACAATATCTAGACACACATTAAGTGATTGGAAGCTTGACCTGTGTTGTCAGCATTCCTGCTTCTGGGAATTTAAATTTAGTGTTTAATATTACATCATTGTGTCTTGTGCTTCCGACAGGTTTGCGTTATTAAAAATGGCACACAGAGCTGACACATACTTGCTAATTTGTGTAGATAGGTGGAAAATATTTTTAGACCACATGTGTGCAAAAGGCAGGTGGAGGTGATGGAGTAGTTTAAGATCATCATTAGGTCAATGTCTCAGGGACAGTGGCTGTATTGCTTAGGTTGCCTCTTGGCTACTGGGAGAGTAAGAGAGGAAATGGAAACTATTTTATTTTTGAGGAGATACAGTGAGTCATGTCCTTGTCCTCATGTAATTTTCCCAAACTTCTCCTAGTTTTCAAATTCCTTAAGAGGAAAACCAAGCTGGTGGAGTAGCAGTTTAGCAATAACCAGAAAACATAGAGTGGCAGAAATAAAAATAGCAGTTCCTACATCTTCATTCTCCACCAAAACAATTTCTCATGTATTGTTGCCAATTCAATCAATATGCAATGCCTGGAGAGACTGTATCTCCTGAATTATTATGGAATTTGTCTTAATAATCAGGGAGGGCCTGATAATCAGGAGCTGAGCTCTGCATACCCACTGTGCATCCCTGGCTCAGGACCATGGGAGCATGAACCAAGTTATCACACAAGTTAAGGATGCTACAGCAATAACACCACAAATAACAATAAATAACTATGTTAGTTTATCAAAAATGATACATTTTATTACCTGAAAATGCCTAACTGAAAATTCTTAAATTTCTGATAAATGGGTAAAATTAATAAGAAATAAGATTACTTGATAAGCATAACTTCCAGAGTCTGTTTGCTTCTGTCCCTGCTGTTTCAAATAGAGTTGTTCTCAGAAAACAAAAGTTAAAACAGACTGTAAACTGATTTTCTGTATTGAATGAGGTACCCCTTCCCATTGCTATTGCAGAAGGTAAGGAAAAGCATCATGTAGTCATTTAGATTTAAAGGAGGGTTTGTGTACAGAGGTAGATGTGCTGTAAACACATGGTTCACTAATTTCAAGGCAATATTAATTTCAATTAGTAAATCAATCACAAAACAACATATATTTTTAAATCAGAACACCATATTCTGTTGGTCATAACTGTAACTATGTAGCAGATGTGAACTATACTATCAAATAGTTGGTTTTGCTAATCACAACGCCTGTGGGGGAAGAATGAAAGGCATTTCACCAAAAATTATTTTTTTTGAGAATTCTGTGATTTCAATGAATTTATATATATAAAATGCATCTTGAGTACCATGTGTGTCAGGGAGACTGAACTAAAAGATATCAATTATCTCTATCAAGAATTGTCTTAGAGATGCACTGAAGCGTAATACTGTTTGTCTCATAGCAAAACACTGTTTGTCTCTTAAATTGTATGAAATTAACTTCACATGGACCTGACCAAGCTGTTACTCACATGCACAGGAGCTTGTGTGCTCCTACCCCAGGAGGTAAATCTTCTTCAGAGAAAATGGCCAAAGCTGCAAAAAAAATTAATTTGGGCACTTAGAGAGGATTCAGAAAATCTTCTGTGGCTCAGCACTCGGGAAGTCAGGTGCATAGTGGCAGAACTGGTGAACCACTAGACCTCAATTAATGTAAAGAAACATGCTAGCCATGACCCACATGATATTTCTACAGGCTGAAAAACAGCTCTCTGGTTCTAGTCCATGATGGACATTTCAGTAAATGCCAAGAGTAGAAAAGGTTAATTCAACAACCAAAACTCTTTCAATACTCTGAATGTATTTTAGATAACCCTTGTTTTGAAATAGTCATTTTACAAACAAGTCCACTGTATTTAAATTCAAAAGATATAATGTGTTGAGCTGATATGCAAATACTAAATGCCTTCTTTTTTTTCCTATACTGTTTCCCTTCAAGAAATGATGACAACTGAATTGTAATCTCCTTATGGAAAATAGGCTACTTTACTTGATACATGCATTAGTAAGCAAAACAAAGATCTAACAAAAGAAGTGTTTCAGTAAATAAATAAAAAAAGAAAGAATAGCAGTACTGATACAATTAAAAGGCAAGGGCTTGATTCTTCAGTAAATTTTTAGCATCTAGGTGGAACCTAATCATAAAAGTATAGACTTGGAAAATATCTTTGCATGTGGAAGGCAGCAATTTCTAGAGAAATATTCTGAATGACAGGCTATCACATATACAGTCACAAATCACTTGGCTGGAGTTTCGGGAAGTCAAATTGTAATGACACATTTTAACCTTCTTACTGGAATTACACCAACAGCTACTTTAATTATTCTCTCAGAAATGTTGTAGCAAGTTCTTCTGAATAAAATGCTGGCTTTGCATCTCTGATGCCATGTTGGTTACAGCTGTTCCTGCTTAAAGGGGAATGGGTTTTCAGTACTTAGGGGATTAATAAGGGAAGACAAAACATCCTGGTTAATTAGCCCTGACATGTAAACTTCCTGAGAGCTTGCTGATGATAATATGAAAGTCATTAGAGAGTGCAGAGATGCAATACAAAGGCAAAAGTTGTGGGATCGCTTGGTATTGATTGCAATATGGTCTCTGTACTCTTTCTTTTCAGTAAGGAGAGCACTATGGAGTGGCTTGACAACACTGCGAAAGTTGATGGCTCTTTTTGGGCCATTTAGCAGAGCATTTCACTTGATAAAGTTATTATGACTATAGGCAGAACAAAGCATTTTCAGTGATCTTAAATATTAGCTGGATTTTAATTCACAAGAATATTTACTTAGCATTTAATGCATATAAAATAAGTTACAAACCTAAGTTACAGCTGTGTCATGTCATGCCTGTGTGTTTGCTAAATACCTCTAGAAGCCTTGAGAGCTTTCCTTTCCAGAAAACTCTTACCTCTAAGTCAGAGGTAAAATAAGTATTAGGGCTTTGCACCGGGATGAGTGTAAGCATTACTACAGCCTCCAGTATTACACCTGCTGTAGCAGAATACTGTTCAGTCACTGCAATTTACCATGCTTGAATTACTCTTTAGCTTTCTCCTGGGGGATTAATATCTGTTACAGCCACATCCTGATTTCCTGTGCAAAGTGCTTTTGGGATAACAACTCCCTGTCATCCTTCATAGCAAAGAACAGATCAAAGGCAGTGCCTCTTGACATGCATCCACTTGTATGCTATTCCATCAACGCTCTTGTGTTCGCTGTCATTCAGTGCTCTATCCTGTTCCAGAAAACTAAGGAATTTAATAATAGTGTAGACATTGTCTGCCAAAATACTGTGAAGAAATATGAATTTCCAAGCTTTTAAATGCCTGTTCTCCTGCAGCTTTTTTCAAAATAATTTTCCTGATCACACCAGCCTCTGGAGTTTTACTTTGTACCTTTTTTTATCTTTCAGTGTACTTGGGCTTGTCTCCAAATCTTTATGAAAAGCTTTTTATATAAAAACTTTTTGTGGCCAAAAATTTCCAGGGTTTCATCGCTCATGTCTGCAAGTACTTAGTTTGGCTTTCAAAGGACACTTTATGAGGACTATGACTTACTTAGAAAACCAAAGAGCAAACTATGTTTTTCTCCGCATTTCCTCCTTGTTTAATTTTTCAAAAACCGTCATAGGTCCATGAAGAGATGAGGGAGGAGGGAATCCTTTTCAAAAGCCCAAAAATTTAATCTTCCAGTCAAATTCACTACCTGTTCCCTTAGACTACTTATCTATGCAGGAGTACTCAGGAAAGCTGGCAGTGACACTGTTCTTTGGCTAGGTTGCCGGCTTAAACCTTAGAAAGGGCAGGTAACATACCCATTCCTGGCTAAATTGGATTTGTCCTGATCTCTAAGAGCTTTGGGATGAGTGTAGAGGCATGAGGCATGCAGTCACTTTCAGGGGAGAGAGACAGAAACCTGCTCAAAGGCAGAACTTTAGAGGCATCTATTTAAATATTAGTAAAACAGCATTATTTTTTGGTGGGTATTTTCCAATCACACCTTCACCATTTCCCTTTCCGGGAGCACATCACTGTATCAAAGCACAGTCAGAACTTAGCTCTGAGCTGGACTGGGGAAACAGGCTTTTATCTTGGCACTGGGATTGTGTGAGGACCAGTGGCAATATGGAAACCCAGGTGGAGGTGGCTGGTTCATTAGGCTGGGTGTGAGGAAAGAGGAGGGAGAGTCAACAGGATAAAATCAGCATACAGGTGTGCTAGAGATGATCTCTGTCTTCTTGGAGTTGAGTGAGATCATCTGTGCTTGGGATAATCTACTGAAATGCATTTCTGGGATGCGCTGAAGTTGCTGCAGTGGTGCATGTGGTTGTCATCTATGGGCTGAGGAGAGGTAAGTGGTCTCGACTGCAGGGCAGAGTCTGCATGTTCCCTGCACCTTATACCTCCACAGGAGTTTGTTATTCTGAGAATTACAGCAGGTTTTGTCCTGTGTTCCAGCTGGTATTTCCTCTTTGCAAGTGTATGAAGGAATGATACAGTTTTGTCTAAAATCCAAAGGTGTTTGGTGGTGAGGATGCAAAAGTGGAATTGCTCTTCTGGAAATCCCATAGGAAAATGAAGCTCGTGCAAGCCTTGTGGGGATTATCTGGATCCCTCTGTCTTTCCTGCTGCCTTCCCTCTTTCCTTCTTTGAACTCATCTGGCAGTAGGGACAGTTATCAAAGGAAACTTTATTACATTCATTTGTAACCTTTTATGTGCTCGCCACTAAACTATATAATTAGCAACAGGAAAAAAATACTTCTATTGACATAAACTGTCATTATATTTGGGGGACTAAGTGCCTAGCAGATTACTGTTTCTTTGACTTAGAGTGAATTGAATAGAAGATGCTTTTCTTTATGTGCACAGGGTACGTTGTAAAACATCCTACAGAATGGGAAAGTTTAAATACAAATCCTTACTTAAATGTTAAAGGGGAAATCATATTACTTATACACCAGAAAAAAAGTAGAATTTGTTTAAAGAGTTGGGGGTTTGTTTTGGGGGAAAAAACACTCCTCTCCTGGTGTGTCTTGGACATCCTTTAAATGCTTAAACCTTGTACTATGAGCTCTATTTGAAGAGGGTGGAACAAGTATAAGACCAAGAAAATACACTTTTAATGTGTGATTCCTGGAAAACTTGGAATTCTGAATACTGCAAGTATCTGCTCCCTCTGCTGCCTTTTCCTAGAAAAGGGGACCTGAAATTTTGCAGGTGAAAAACCAACAGACAAATAAAATCTCCTAAAATAACCCCTGAAAGCAAATCTGTAACAGCGTGAGTGGGGTTTGTTTTCATGTTTTGTTTTACTGGTCTGAGAACCCTGGTTTTCTCTGCAGAACAAACAATATTTTGGGTTCAGTATATTTAGTTTGTATCCTGAATAGCACATGAACACATAGGTGGTATGTATCCATGGGATATTACCATGGAATTTTTCTGTGATATTCATTTAAATTAGGCAGTTGGAGCTAATTTCAGTTTGTCCACAAGTTGTTTTCATTGCATTCAGCTCAAACCAGCTTCTTTTTACATTGACTGTCTTAATGGATGGAGACTGCTTTTAAATTATATCTCCGCTCATCACAAACCTCTCAGAAAAGTAATTGCTTTCTGAATGTTGCCTTAAAAATGGAAGCAGCAAAGAGAACTGAATTGGTACCTTTTCTCTGCAGCAGGTACCTTGTCAGGGTCAGGAAAGGTGAAGTTGGGAGGCTGCATTATGGCCAAGCCTGTCCCTAAACTGCTTCTAGAGTGCATTAAGACAGCTCAAGTGCTTCTTCCAGCACAGCCCAAGGGCATGAACTCTGATTGACTGTATGTCACTAACAGAAATCAGTTGTGTGTGAGAGCACCCTGGAATTTGTGCTGTTTTGGTCATCAGAGCAGAAATCTTAAAAACTGCTCATGTTGGAAGACAAGAATTCAGATAAACAGCAGCCTCTGGTGGGGAGAAACTTCCTGTGCTTTTTGCAAATGCTGTCAATATCAGTGGGAAACCAAAAGAAAAAACAAAAATCAAAACCCACCTAATTGGAAAGACATGGATTTGGCAGAGACTGTGGAAGTGATGCAAGCTTCAGGCTTGGGGATGAGCCAGATGAGCTTAAAGTATGTCTTCTAGTGCCAAAGTAAGCAATGGAGGCAGTACTGCTCTAGGCTGGGGTGCTTAAGTATGGCTGTGATCAGACTTTTGGGGGAAACTGCTAAAGTGGACAGAATTGTGCTGATGTGTGGCAGATCTGTAAGCTGCCCCTGCACGACTTTCCCAGACAGATGTTCCCATTAGAGCAGCACAGAGATACATCAGTGTACCACAGGCAACAAGTGCAACTTAAACCTTAAATCTCTTCTCTATTCTTGTCTTCTTCTTAGAGATGCTTTCTCTGCCTCTCTGAGTTAGGTGCAGTAGAGCCTACTGAGGAAAGACAAGGAGAAAAAATCGATTGTGCAGTAACAAAATCATGTCATGGAAAGAATGATCACTCAGCTATTTGTGTCTTGAAGCAGCTGATCTGAGTTCTTGTCCAGCATCATATTTATCATGCTGTACAGTGCATTTAGAAGTACTAAAAAGTGCTGACTGCTGAAATTAATGGAAATCCCCAACAAACTCAACCTGAATAAAAGGGAGACGATGTGTATAAATAGTATGGGAAATATTTTAATGGCTGCTGCAATGGGGAAAAAATTATTCTTCTTTTCCAGAGGGGGAAATGCTTCTGGAGAATTTCCACTGTCATCTGGCACTTCTAAGCACTTCAGTTTGGACAATCAAACCCTCTTATGCACAAACCCTCTTATGTGCTTTCTTACACTCCTTTTCTTCTTCCTACCAGCTCTGTTGACTGACTGCTATGTACATTAGCTGTAATGCACTAATATCCAAGCCCAGCTCTGGCTTGTACTGTGAAAAGAAAAAGATAACATCTACTGAGCTGTTATTAAAGAAACTTTTGGCATCTGCAGTATGGCTTTTGCAGAGTGACTGCTAACCTCATGGCCAGGTAAATGGGATATTTTTCACCAAAGCCTGCCTCATTAGGATTTTGTACATTTTGCAGTATAGCAGGGAGGCAGCAGATTCTTTTTCATGGCTGCTGCTGTGACAGTCCTCAGGCATTCAAGATTCCAGCTAGTTCTTCTCTTCCCTGATGGCCCCTACCCCTTCAGAATGGGACAGGGAAAGATAAAACCCCTTTTCCTGGGTTTGTCTGGCCCAACCCAGGGTTCCCCCCTTGTAAGGTCAGAGAAGTGGGTGTTCAGTGCTTACCTACTGCTGACCTGTTTAAAAAAGCGTTGTGAAAGGAAACTAGTTTTATTGTTTTGGGGCCTTTCCCCTCTCCTTTGGACTTGGAGAACAACTGTTTGTTAGTCCCTTTGAGCCAGCCTTCCCTGTAAACGGAAACTGCTAAAAGAGAGACATCTTCTTCTTTCAGCCTACCCTCACAGCTGTACTTTTTTGCATTTATTGCTTGTGCCAGAAGTTGTCATCTTATGCTGTGGTACCTTCAACTAGAAAAGCTGCTCCTGCTGGGTCCTTGGCACTGATGCCAGAACAGAGCAAATCCCCCCAGGTTTTGTTTTATGATGTTTTGATATGTATCTTTTCAAACAAACTTCTTTCAGCAAAAATTACATGTTTTAGATACACATGCAGTAGCTGATCCATCACAATTTTCCTATTTTCTTTCATCCTAGTGCTGCCAAATAATCTGCAGGTGTGCTGTGTCCCCTGGAAAGGTACTGCACCCTGATTGACATTGTTGAAATCCACCCTGCTAAATGCTACATGTTCTCTCTAAAGTGCCTGCAGCCATCCCTTTTAGCTTCATGCTATCTGAGGGCCCTTTCCACCCCTCATCAGTACTGAGAGCAGGGAACAGGGCTGGACCCAGAGCAGGGACTTTAGACTCCCTTTCAGGGAGGAAGGTCATTGATGTAGTTACCACAGGTGAGACTCAGCCCCATTAGTACATTCTCATTGCTGAATGCAGATCCCACCCTGAGCTTCAACAGAAGTGGAGAAGATCTATCTGGACATGGTTCAGGAGAGGAGCTATCTGGAAGGGTGATACAAAAATACACAGGTCTTGTGATGTTAGTAGTTACATGAAAACACAAGTGAAAACACCAATTGTCCTCTTTCATCCATTGCCAATTTCCATCAGGGATAAATCTGCCAGCATGGTAGAAAGAAGAGAAAAATAGTACAGTGCTTATGTTGGAATGTAAGTGAAGTGTGGGAGTAAAAAGTAAGAGTTATCCTACAGGAACTGCTTTTCCTACTGTGACTCTGTGATGCCTTGGGAAGCACAGGGCTGGAGAGCAGAGTCTGGCACTTGCTCTGGCCGTAGAGTAACACAGCGTTCATGTCCCCCACCCCAAAGCCTTTCCATAGGGCTGTGCTTGAGGCACCTGGGCTCTCAGGCCTTGATTCATGTGTGACCTCTGTGATTTGTGGACCATCTGGTGGCCTGGCTTTGATGCATCCAAACTTGTGGGCTACTGGCAATAGTTTGTTACAAATACTTGCAGTGGATAATCTGGTTTTCCTAGTTCTTCACAGCAGGTACCTAAACCCAGAGGTGATGACTCAATGCAAGAATAATAAATCACATTCCTGTTGGCCTTCTGAGTGTAATCTGGGTATTTGTCTTCTGGTGCAGCTACTGCTATATAGGAACTCAAGACCAAATGTTTTTATAATTGTTGAAGTTAGTTGTTTCAGGAAATCCTTTCTGTGTAAAAGACTGAGCATAGAAGAACTCGTATCATCAGAAGTTAGAGGGGCTGTTAGAAATCTGTGTACATGCCAAGTACTGGCTCTAATATGAAATGTACAGATATGATCTTCTCCCAGGCCTTAGAGAAGAAGTGCAATTGTTGTGTGACTATTAATAACAACAACAGCAAAATTACACATTGAGTTAAAAAGAAAGATACATATGAGGAAGCTGAGTAGATCTGAAAATTCACAAGGCTATATTCACATTGTGAATTTTCAGATCTACTTTGTGAAAATTCACCTTGCTATATAATCTGGAGAAATAAAGCAATGCACTATAAAGAGACTTGGGGTATATTAACTGTTTTCCTGAGACCCTGAGCAAACCAGTGATGACCAGAGAATGAAGTGCAGGAGCAGTGATTTCCAGACCTGTGGTTTCCTTGCCATGTCACTGCAGGCGTGGCTCACCAAGCCCACTTTTTCCGAAGGGATTGGCATGTTCTGGAAGCTGCTGAAGCTGCACTTAAGACATTTCAATCCTTTTCAGGGAAGCAGGGGCTTGTCCTCTGTGCTGACCTGTGACCTGGCTGCTGGGGCCTTGCTGAGAGCCAGTGAATAGCAGACAGGGATGAGATGGAGTAATTACAGTGGGTGAATGGGGAAAATAAAGATGGACCCCTTTCTTCTTTTAGAGGAGCTAATTTAGGGAACCTTTCTAACAAAAGCTCACAGTGACCCAAATCCTTCCCCCTTTGACTCAGTGGGGACAAAGCCAGGCTCAGAAGAAATAGGTTAGACGGACACTTAAAAGGCGCCAGACGATGAGTGCGGGTGGACCCTGGCAGTGCCGGCACGGGCCTGGGAAGCTCTACTGGGGTTCTGGGTGACCCCAGGAGCCCTATGGCTCTTGGGACCTACCAGAGTCTCTCTGCAGTGAGACTAAACCAATTGAAAGAGACTCTTGACCTTCTTTATTCTTCTACCAGCCCTTTCTTCTTGTATCCTGTCACTTCACTCAGGCATTGTGCTGGTAGTGTTCCAGGAAATGGATGATTTTGTTTTGATTTTGAGTGAGTATAGCATGTCCCTGTGTGACTCATGAGGGTGACAAGGTTTTTCTGGTAACTGCTTGAAGCTCTTGGCTGCGAGCTAATAAATATCTTGTGCTACTTAAGGGCTCAAGATCTGTGCTGATTGGTCTATTTTCTTCCATTACTTTCCCTGTTACTGTTGTGTCTATATTTCACTGTAGTGCTTCAAATCCATGTAAAAAGAGGCAGGTAGGATGTTTTCTCTGAAAAGATTCACCTGGAAATCAGTCCTAATTTCTGCTGTGGAAAGTACTGCCAATGCTGTTGGTTTGAAAAAATTCTTGTTTGTAGAGAAAATACATGTTTTAAGCCTCTGAGATAGATCAGTGTATTATCATTCCTAGTCCCAAAAACCTACCAGTTACCAGAGTGCTCAGAAAATATTCCTCTTGCAGAAAAATTGTGAAGAACCCTAGGCCTAACTTTGCCACTTTTTCAAGCCAAACAGCAGGAAATCATGAGCAGACAAAATAAGGGAAGTTTTATGCCACTACCTGCAGAGATGCTGCTGTCTGGTCAAACATCTGAGACTTCAGCCCCTTCCTTGCAGTTTCCTGAAATCAGTGTGAGGTTTCTAGGAACAAGTTTTTACCTTCCTCTTTGAAATTCATGGCCTTCATCCAGCAGGACTGTGGTGACTCTTAGGCAGAGCATGCAGAGGAAGGATGTTTCTCAGTACTGGCTCAAGGTGAAACATTTTCAGCCACTTCTGACTCTGGACAGTGTGGTTGTCGTGGTTTGACCCTGG